>JAQGAU010000335.1:0-30766 GCA_034698045.1 Paramacrobiotus richtersi
TACGTGAGGGTTGGATGGGTGGATCGTTCAGAGTGACTCGACATACAGAAATCTCTTAGCGAATTATATAGATAGATTCTTGCTGGGCCTAGATGTGCTTCGCGGTTTATACCCATCAACTTCAACTGTATATCATTCGCATGAAATTACGATACAAAACGGGAACTGTTTTACAGCTGAGCAGCAGGCTTACAAAATGATTGAGCTGGGGTCCAACAACCTCCTACCACGACAGACGGATAGCGAAAAGGAATTCATCGATAAAGTGTGGAGTAACAGTGCTAACTGCGCTGTCCGCCTTCTGGCACACTTCGGAGCCCCAAAGTTCCATATGGCGGACGCGGGGCGCCTCATTCAAGCAGCCCCAAAGGCTCTTGACCCGGGAAAACCGTTACAAGAAAAATACCGCAATTTGCTGAAAGACCACTTGCCAAAAATGTGTCCCGGATACAGCCTACGTGAAGTGTATAACCTATTTGACGATGACGGAAGGTTAGCGAAGTTTACGGCAAAATTGCAGCCAGTTGGACCGCCTTTGCCGGATTTGGTGGAATGGATGAATGGCTTCGAAGACGACTATGAATATTCCCTCAAACCGAACGCAACGTGGATGGATATTCAAGCGGAACTGGATGACGGACAGCCCGTGCTCGTGATGTATCAAAGCGGTACGCACAAGGTGAGCGCCACTGCTATTGCAACCTTCAGAGCCGAAGGTTTCCCGACTCTTGTGCCGGGTCTACATGTCACCATAATCCACGGATACCTTGGATCTACAGACGAATCACGGGTTCTTTTCTGTACCAGCAGCAGTGGTATCATGCGTGAGTGGCCTTACCAGGAATTTTGGCAGTGTTGGGCACTCAATGATTGGTCACTCAAGGACGAGCGCATCGAAGCGGCATTAACATGCGCCGGAGTGCAGAGGCGGAGCATTGTACACCGCGGCATAAGACAGCCAAGTGACACGTCAGCCACTAACAATTCTGATTCCTTGGCGCCACATGATGTGCTCGCCATAAAAGCAACCAGACGCCGGCGCGGAAATTTTGACGATTTTGGACGACTTTGTACGCAGAAGTCGGTAGCGCAATGGGGGATCTTTGGACAAGGGAATTTCTTCGGCAACGAATAAGTGCGGGAATTCAGTGAGAGGACGAAATCTGGGTTCTGGAGACAGTTTTCAGCAAAGGAAAATATTAATGAGAAAATGCGTTGTTTTTTTACAATGTGGATGTGGACCGTGCTATTGCTTTATATACTTACTTAGCGTCTGGTTGTCGACCTTTGTGCTCATTGTGTGCATTGCAGTTTTATGGCTACTGCGAACTATTGGGGAGTGAACTAAATATTGTTGGTCTTTACAGCGGAACATTTCATTATTTTATGAAAACAATCAGCAACGCAAGAGCAACACATGAATGCAAACATGTTACACATCCGTACGCCAAACACTGTTCAACGGTCATTTTGTTTGTTGTTTATTACTGCTTAACGTGTGTTACAAACAGTGAAAATTACTCCATAAGGTAACCGACTACCATAAAAGTGGTAAAATTTTACCAGTGCCTGTGTGTGTAAATTGCCGCAGTGAAAAACGTGAAGCCATCTGTATGTTGTTGTGGTAGCGATTGCTGGGATCAGTCCGGTGAGCTGCAGTCAACTGCTTTCCCACCTCAGCGCATGAGCTTAGCCGTATTTTAACTGCATGAATCGGACTGCTGGGATTAGTAAGTGTATATACATAGTCGGTAAATTTTTTATTACATCCAGTTGGAAGTAAAACACTGCAAAATTACGTATTAAACAAAACAAACAACTAATTTAGTGACACATTCGCTGCCCGCTCTGGCCGAATTACAGCGAACACTGCGTCCAAGTTGGCCGAAGTCGGTAAAACTATTTACCAACAAAAGATGTACTGGCATGTTGATCCTTCATAGTCTACGTTTAAATAAACTAGTGCATCTTTACTGGAAATCTGAAACAGACTAGTATGTGCAGCGATGCATTGCAAATGCCGGCACGATGATGACGAATTCATTACCACTGATGATTGAAAAAAAGAACTTTGTTACCCGACCAAGTCACCATCCCAAAACACGATGCTCTGAGTCATAGCTACATGTCATGTGCAGTGAACGTGCAAGACTGTGTAAGCCACTCGCATAAGGACTGAACTGTATCGAAACCCATAAGCTGTTCAGCTGATTAAATCGTTACTTGTCGGACCCACAAGCTTCTTGAGGAGCATGCTAGTCTGGGTCGCGAATATGTAAACTTGCGGTACTTTGGCGCGTTTTCTACCAAATCCTCTTGTTTGTTACGCGGATTTCCGTTAATTTTTGCTGAAAATTACAGCTGGTCCTTGACGTATTGTTATGATAAGCACTCCCAGCTATGGCCATCGAGAATGGAGTGATTCCAGCTGCGTTCGCTACAGTAAACCTGGCCAACATGACCTGGCACGTTCCGGCGCGATACAACGAAGAGCTGGATTATATCGGAAGTGGTTCTTATGGCAACGTGGCGTAAGTTTTGGAACGGGAATTTGCACTGATTGCATATTTAAACAATTCAGTACCCAACCGTTACACTATATTATTATTATTACAAAAAAGCCTTGTTATGTAGTACTCGGGTAGTACGGTATTGAAGAACTAATCAATTAATTCACAGAATGAAAGCGTTTAGCTAGTAATTAAGAGAACAACAGCATTGCTTAATCTACATACAGAAACTTTTACAGAAACAAAGAAATTGTTCCCTCAATTACGAGCAACTGCATTTACTTGCGCGAAAATACTGTTGATACTAATATCCTAAGAGTTTGCAAGCTGAACGATTTTGTTCAGTCACCGGGTAGCTGACCAGCTGTTTTCTTTGGGTAGGTCAGCTAACGACAGATCAACCGGTGTTAAAGTGGCCATCAAACGAGTGGCGTGCCACTTTTCCGACCAAGAGTTACTTATTAACATAGTTCTACCTACCGGAGCGGGTCAAGAAACAAGAGCAAATGCTATAGAAGATGCCAGGTACGAGACAGTTCAGATCAGAGAATTAAAGCAAAGCCGGCAAAAACTGGATGATTTAAACAACAAAACTCAAACATTAACATTAAAACGAGAAAAAGTTTAGATATGGCAGAATCACAACGCATTGAACCAAATACATACTGAGGTTATATTAACTGAGAGCGTTACAGTAGACATGGAAACTGACAGGTAAGTACTTACTATACCTAACACACTGTTGGTTAGGGAGTACCGGACACAACTTATTTACCGGGAACTGCGGCTTTTGCGGCATATGGATCACGAGAACGTAAGGCAATTCGTTTGGCAAGTATCAGGTTGTCAGGAAGTCAACTGTTTTCCCATAGGTTCTGGGTTTGTTGGATGTGTACACTCCACAAGCCGATGTCGTGAATCTGCAAAACGTTTACTTTGTAAGTTTTGTTTGCTGATTGTGAGTGGTGTGCTTATACTGAAGTCTAATGTGAACAGAAGCCAGTAAAACAAGGCTCAGGTTATCTGAATACTTATTATATATAGTTGTGTACGGTATATGCTATACTTATTAACCTTGCAAGTACTGATTATGTTTTAATGGAACACTGATGCGGCTGCCGTTTGGATAAAGTTACTACAGCATTAACATATCATATATATATACTTAGTGTTCTATTTTTTTACTGTTTTAATGGTCCACCCAGATGTCGTACTACCATCCACATACAACAATCAATAATTTGATAACTTGAACGTAAGCTTTTTAAAGCATATACAGTGACATACGATTGTTCTCGATTGAGACTTCTTCTCCCCAAATTTTGTCGGTCTCTGCAAATTCCAGGTGACACACTACATGGACGCAAATTTAGCAACTGTTTTTGGATTCTTGAAACGAAATCCCGGACGCGTGCAGAAGCTTATGTACCAGCTGCTATGTGGACTAAAGGTAAGTTCATTGTATACAGATGAGACAAATCACGAATAAAAGTTCAGGAATGATGTACTTTGCACAGTGACCAGTTTTAGGGTAATACACCACATCAGCCCTGTAAATACGATACACTGTGTTTAGTAAGGTAGCGTGATAAATATTGTCCGTTGTTGATTTGCAGTACATTCATTCCGCTGGGGTTATTCACCGGGTAAGACAAAGGCATCCACGTGAAGACCATTCGTATCACTGTGTCCGTTGATTAGGACTTGAAACCGGCTAATATCGCTGTGACGGGAGACTGGGATTTGCGCATCCTGGATTTTGGACTCGCTCGACAAGTAGCAGACACCATGACCGGTAGGTTCGTAACCATACTTTTCCAGTAGAATCTTAGCTTTTAATGACTGTGCTGGGGGCAGCGCCTTCCTCGGCTAACCATGACGACATATATGTTCCGCAATTCCTGAAGGAGGCAGAATATCTGCCTAGGCGTGTTATTTTGTTGTTGATGTTGTTTTGTGACAGTTGTTGTGTGTGTGTAGTGCAGCTCTAAGGACCTTTGAATCGTATATTGAAGTACGCAATACATTTAATAAGTGCTTCACTAGAAAACAAACAGGCTTCTGTACTGGAGTTTGCATGGTATGCGCAAGCGTCCCGTTCGCTTTTCCAGTGCATGCTTTGGCAAACTGAAACCATTAATATTTTTCATTTTAACCGTTGGACGTTTTTGTTTGCAGGACATGTCACTACTCTTTGGTAAGCACAGATCTGTATCTTACACGTTTCAGAAGCTCACCTTTTTTTTCGATTGCTTACCGACGCCCTCTTGTACAGGTACCGTGCGCCGGAAATCATGCTCAGTTTCCAACATTATTCTCGAGCTGGTAAGCTGCTGTTTTATGGAGGACGAAAAGGCATTTTGTTAGAGGACGACGTTCCGGTTAATTGCATGATAGTTATCTCTGTAAAACAACTTTAGCAGTCCTGCGCTCTGTGCAGCAGATAAGCAGGCTGACACATTTCAATAGAAATATAAGGAAATATTCGACGGTACTTTTCTCAATGAATACAACCGAAATGTTTAATTTCTTGTTTTTCCACTTTTTTTTGAAACTTTTCGCCGGTGCAGACGACTCGGTTTTCTTGATATCTGACATTTCGCTTTGTACAGTAGTACTATCTCTTGGTGTGTCATTGCACTTGTTTTTTGTGTGGTAATTTCGCCTAAAAAGGAACGCTGGCTAAAGTCGTATTCTTACTCAGGGTGGGTCTTGCGTTTCAGCGGATATGTGGTCGGGCGGCTGCATTATGGGGGAGTTACTTAGCGGAATTGCTCTCTTTCCTGCTAGAAGTTGTAAGTGTTGGAGGAATCTGGCATGTATAATGATAATGACGGTCTTGAGAATAATAGCTGATTTGCAGGTGTGGGCCATTTGGCTCTCATCCTCGATTTGATCGGTACCCCAAACGAACAGCTCATGCAGGGATTCGACAACAATCGCGTAGTAAATGAATGAGCATTAAAGTCTGTCACTTCAAAAGTATTAAGTTGTGTAACTACCGTAGGTGGAATACATCCGTAATCAACCTCCAAGGGCACCCAGAGATTTCAATGAGAAATTCCGCAACGCAGGCCCAAGTGGTATGCATTGAATACAGAAACACCGCATCAGACATTCGACTAGTTTTCCAGAAAATTGTCGATAAACGCTAGAGAAATCAACAAACATTAAGATACAACAGTAATTCCCGTTGTCTCCAGGCAGTGCTGTATCTCCATTGGCCGACATGTTTACGAACTTTCCTTAATTAATTAAGCGTGGGCGTTTGGCAGAAGTGCGGATTTTTAGAGATATTTCGCTTGTGGAAAAAAAATAAGAAAATCCGGCTTTTTTTACAGCCGCTGATCTGTTGACACGACTGCTAGCTTGGGACCCAAAGCAGCGTATCACCGCAGAACAGGCACTGGCTCATCCTTATCTGGCAGCGTACCGCCGTCCGGAAAGAGAAACCTCTGCGCCGCCATTTTTTGACGCCACTGTAGATGACAAAAGGAGTGCTGAAGAATGGCGCGGTAAAATATGTACCAAGTGCAGGTTCTGCTTGCGATACAACCGGATAATGTTCTGTTCTTGCAGGCTTAATCTTACAAGAAATTCGGTCATTTCGGGCTGAGCAACAACACCACTGAATAACGCGGAAACAAACGCCGTGATTTGGTTTATTAGTTGGTGAATGTTTGTGCATTTAGAAACCTGCTGTCCATAAGAATATTATATTACGGAACCTGGTTTTGCGGTTCTGTTCTGTCGTCATGAATCTAAGCATCGCTTCAGAATTTGCTCTCATTTCTAATTACATGTTTTCGTTGGTCAAACTGCGACCATGGACGAGCATTGCCTAAGCACTCCATGGAATATATAGTTCATAAACAAAAACACGAAAGGGTCTGTAGCCTAAGACGAAAAAGACTGGTCTGTATCAGCCTGTATGCAGCATCGGCCAGGAAAGTGTGAGAAGGCACTATGGAAGGGAAATGTTGTGGAAGAAGCTGTACGTAACGGGGGAATCGAACCAGGCGGACGTAACCGCTGACCCTATGGCCAAGTAGCAAGGGAATACACCATCTGTCTGGTACTAAATCATAACAAAAATTCTGACGAAGGGGCAAACTTCCCACACACATCACACGGGGCCCCAGAGCCCAGCTTTCGCAAATGTTGCTTATAAAATATTCATATTCTTTACGCCTTTGAGATATTCGAAAAATTTTGAGCGACATAACGTTTCTGTTTCCACCTTTACGGATGGAATTAGCTCCGAGCAACTGAGAATGCATGCGCCTATGCGCCACTCTATTGTTGTTTCTCACCATAACGCACCACAGGTTTGAAAGGAAAGACACAGAGAAAATGACCACGTGATCATACTTGAACGTTTTTCCTTACCGAACTGAAACAATTTAGCTACTTTCAACACTTCAGGAAGATTCCTCATCTTAAATTCTCTCAGTTACTATTAACACTTTAATTTTTGGCACCATACAAGAATAATCAGGGAATGAAAACGAAATGCACGTCGTGCTTTCGAGCGTAATGTGGCTGCGTCCTAATAACGAAGTTAATTTACGGCTGACGCTTAGCGATTCCGCCTGATAGCCCGTAACTCCGCCCCGAAATGATCGAGCTAAGCGGAAAATGCTAGCGTTCCGTACGTTAACTTTGAAAGTTACCGTTGTGCTTTAGCGCGTAGTTTTCAACTGTGGGTATAGGGCAAATCTCGCGAATTCAACACTGAGTGCAGCTTGCTTTCAGCATTTCTCGATTCACTCAGTGCATTAGCAAATTGTGATTTTATTCTGATATGCAGTAGATTTTTCTTGCATTTGTTCTTTTATCATTTTTTGGCGACGAATTCGTTCTTTACCATGGATGCTGCTAATTCCACGCAATCATTCGAGCCCGAAGCGTCAGAAACTGCGAGTCAGAGTGTCGAAATCGGGAAGGAGAAGCTTACACGACACAAATGGACTAAGACAGAGGATATTCTACTTCTGAAGCAGTATCGCAGCGAAGCCGGGGATCACTCGGGGACTGTTGACGCATTGTGGGCAAAGATACACGGAAAACTCGTCGATATCGACTCGCTCCGCACAGTTTCGCTCCGAGGTCTGAAAGAGCACGGCCAAAAAATCATCAAGGACTACAAGGTGAATAATCGACTTGACGAGTGGAAAAGCGGAGACCCAGGCAAGTTCGACGAACGGGAAACCTTGCTGCGCGAAATCATCGAATTCGAGTCCGACAAGAAAACCAGACCAGCCACACAGAAACCGACCACGAAGGAGATGGAAAAGCAAGCCAGAAAAGATCAGAAGTTTCAGTTGGCGGCCAAACACAGTTTGAAAAAGCGAAAGCTAGATGCAGGGACGAATTCGTCGGACAACGATGGCGAACCGATAGGTAAAAACCAAGCACCTGCTCGTGATCATATTGTCACAGATATTTTTTCTATGGTCGTTAGTTTCTTCACGATCTTACCGTTATTGTCTTATTTTATGAAATATATGTTTTTTTTAAATTTATTTTTGTTTTTATTTTAATTCTTGTTTATGTATATTATTTTCGTTAAGTAATTTTCGTTTATGGATGTAATTTGCGTTTAGTAATAGGTTGAGTACTGTTTTTAAAGATGTAGCTTTTCAGACGTAATGTTAATGATTTTATTTAAATATTTGCAGATCCCATTGACGAAGAACTGGATCGTCGAGCTGGTGAAATGGTTGATCCCCGTAATCCTCCTCGAGAACGCACAAGCTGGAACCATACGATCAAGGAATTTTTAGGGAATGCGAATTCGCACAAAGAGCAAACGCTGGAACTAGAGAGAAAGAAGGAAGAACGACTGGCCAAAGAACAGACAGAAAAAATGGCCCTGCGCCGAGCTAAACTCGATATCGAGAAAAAGCGTGAGGAGAATCGTAAGCAAGAGCTTTTGCTGCATTCAGCTAATGCGCAGTTGTTTGCTCAGTTGGTGAATACTTTAGCCAAGAAAAGTGACGAGTGATCAAATTGCGTGATCTGTGTTTCGGTATTTCCTTTTTACTTATGATCAGTTATTTACTTGTTGAATTTATAATAAAAACCGATGCGAATTCGACTGACTGTCATTTCACTGCGGAAATTCGTTATTCAAATAGACCTCTAATTGCGGAGGAGATACACCGAAAAAATCGGACACTTTTCCGCCATAACCCAAACAGACACGGCAGTTGGTTAAAAGTGTACCTACAGTACACAAAAGTCCAACAGGTTGCAGACCAACTTTTAGATTCTTCTTAAAATCTAGAAACGCGAACTGCTGGATAACTTCGCCAAATCCCCATTCGACAGCAATTCGCACTGCAGCCATAGCCTCGTTAAAGTCGCTTTCGACAAGGTTTCTGGCTGGCTTGAATGGGCCTTCCAAAAGGTTCGAAATTGGATATGCGGGATCGCCATATAAACGATATCGTCTCCCAATAGCATCCATCTTCAGCTGCAAATCGCGAAGTAGGCCGCTATCCGCCAAAATGCCAGAATCATAACGTCGTCCCACCCAGGGTCCATCCAGGTTTGCGATTAGGCCATTGGGTGCCATAATTGCTTGGAACTTTATCCCATGAAGACGATAGTGGCCACTGTACAGGGTTTTCTGGTCTTCTCCAGGACGACAGGTTGGACGGAATGGTCCTTCGATGAAACCCCACACGTCCGGAAGGGGAGAGCCACGATTTCGAACGGCTGTTGCAAATAGTTCAAAATTTTCCCTTCGAAGCCAGCCTAAATCCAAGGAGCGTAACAGGTGGCCGAATTCGGAATCCACATGCTCAACTGCCCAAGTGAAAATCTTGGATAATTCAGGCTTCGATCGCCCAAAAATATGCTTGATATCCGTGTAGCGATTTGGGTAAGCGAGTCTCCGTAATAGAACGCACAACGCTTCCATACCACCGTATCGGGACCCATTTGGAAGGCGGATCACAGGAGGGAAACGCAGAGCCAGCAGAAGTCGCTCAAGATCCTCCCGTCGAAATCGAAACCAGTCAAAACGTCGTTATCGGAAATCTGGTCCAGACTGAGAAGCGTTCTCAGGGGCCTTTCCACATTGCAGAGCAATAAAAATTCACCGATTTCGGTATCTGATAAAGTTTCTGACATCAAAATTAGAGCCACTGATCTCTTGTCCATTTTTGTCGAATTCGTAGTCCAAAGTAATGAAGAATGACGATGGTGCAAAACAGAGGAAAATAAACAGCAGTGGAATGAAGCGGAAAGTGGCAGCGTTACCTTAACCACTTTGTCTTGCGAGCATTTTCCTCTTCGCTTCGCTTGCTTAGCGAAGCGAAGCGTAGTCGGCTGTAAATTATCCTGTATAATAAATCCGGCCATTTTACTGGTTGCTGCCCGCGGTTATGTTCGAGTCTCTTAGTAAAGAATGGAGCTGCCAAAGAACAGTTTGACAGACTTAGTCGGTCAATAATCGATCTTGGCGCTCGATAACCTTGAGAAGTGTGGGTAACCAAAACTACGCGTGTCACTAATTCGTTCCTGTAGAGTTTTGATTTTCAAGAAGTTAAATATGGCTGGTGGATATGCAACTTACTTGCAACTGTTTCTGATCAGTGCCCTGTTGCTTGGTGAGAAAAATTACTCCCGTTCATACCTTCAATAGGTGAACTGATAACTTCTGCCGGCATTTTGCAGGGATATCGACTGCAGTACAGCTGTCTGGATCATCAGAAACAGATCCGTTACGGAGCAAACAGCAAACTAAAGCCAGCGATGGATACGGTTCGGTTTCCTTTGCGCCCGGCACACCACAACTGCCCAATTACATTCAACCAATGCAAATCGATCCAAAACGTGTAATTATCTCGTGGGTTACGGCATCTACGCAATTTACTGTACTGACGTATTACAGATCCTGGGGAAGTGGTACCGGAGCAGTCAATGGTTTCCCGGTGTAGAAACGAGCAGCGTGGACCGGGTCAACATTATAACGACCTACAGCAATATATTGAATGATTGTCTCACCATATTCCCCGGATCTAATACGCCAGCAGTCGCCTTCGAGCAGCTCTATGCCTACTACGATATGACACGAAATCGATGCGGGAACGGCAGCTTTGGCGCTCTAGAATACGCAACTGTGGACGGACAGCTTCGAGGCATTAGCTTCCTCCAAGGAACTGGTGGTTGGTGTACTGTTTTAGGCTTGTAGTGTGTCCTATGCAAATCATGAATCATTTGTCTTCTTCAGGTTTAGATACAACACTGGTGCTGTCGACTGACTACGATACTTACATCTTGTACTATTACTGCGGACTGTATGACATCAGCAGCGGAATCTGTCGTTCTCCCGATGTTACCGCCGACACGCGGCAGCCACCTAATCTTGTTTCGGCCAGCACTCTCAGCGCGATCAGTGATGCCGTCAGCTGAGTCCTGGGACCTTATTGTGTCACGCCGGATGCTGCGAATAATTAGCCCACCGGTGGGTTCGGTGACTAACTGTCCGTTTCTTGCGGTGCCGAGAGCTGCTTGTTACAAGAGTCTACGCGATGCCTATCTGTATTTTTTGGGGGATCCTAACTTTTCTAATTGATACAGAACTCCTAAGTGAGATCCTCACTAAAATAAGCAAGTAGCTGTGAGCGTGCGTTTACTTCTTTCACTTTTTTATACTCTTGCGAACGCGCGGTTGAAGTCAGATACAACAATTGCAAATTAAATGGCAAGTGAAGCGGTTGTCGACCATGTAGGAAAGCTGATTCTGACAGTGGTTTACCGCTGTGGTTTTTGCTGTGCCAGAGTTTAGTATTTAATACGGGAGAGTGATTGTATTGTAGATCCAGGATTACTAGATCTATTTGAAGTTACCGTATGTATATATCACAATCAGAAGCAATGTTTCTGCTAGTACTTCTAACGAGCGGTTCTAAGAATTCAATAGTCAATCATAGATAAGCCTAGCCACCTCACAAGGTCTGTCATAACAGTCATATGTCTCATGTCTGAGACAAAACCGGTCTCTGTTTCTTCTTGCAGTACATTAATTGTGGCAAGAAAGTTCGTTCGTTGCGGTTAAGCGATCACCGAGCAAAGTTTGCATAACAGTCTGGTCGCGCTAATGAACAATATTTCCGCAGTGCTTGGGACCGCGGCATGGAGCGAGTGATTGGGTGATCTTTTGAAATGAGGACTTGCCGTATGCGGTGACCCGAAATTCAATCTTATTGCCAGTTTCAGATTTGTATCTAGCGCATTTTGATAATATTACGAACCTGAAGAAAAGAATTCTGTTTGTAGGACCATCTGGGCGAGGGTCAGCGCAGCTGCGCACGGACCGCGAATCAATAGTTACTTTTGTTTAGTTTACTTAAGAGCAGAAAAACGCGTAGTTTGTCGGCTGAAGTTAGTTTTCAGTTTTCTGTAAACATGTGGTACGATACCGCTTCTGAAAGGCAGTAAGCACACTTTCGTCCTTTTCGTACGAAACACCGATTCTATCTTGTATGGGGCTGTACCTACGACTACCTCCGCTCGTTCCATATAATTTCACCGCCACTGGCGGTGAAATTAACGGCGTTGGTAGGATAGTCTGTGACGTATAATCCACATTATCAATCTAATCCGCTTCGGAATGAACTGCGTTTGTTAATTGGCAAAAGCCCGAAATACACATTCACCCAGCGCGATAGCAAATTAAATAAACACTACCGGAAATAGGAATAATCTTTTCGTGCCAGATGTTTCATTTTCGGCTGTCGATACAACGGTGGTGTTGTCGACCGACTACGATAAGTATTCCATGTACTACACTTGCGAGATATTTGGCGTCAGCAGCGGAATCTGTGCGTCTCCCTATGTCTACAGGATATCAACAAACGCCACCCAATGGATCTTGTATCATTCACCATTATCAGCGCTTTCAACGATGCCGTCAACCGAATCCTGGAACCTTACTGCTTCAAGCCTGATATCAGTGATATGCCGCGAAAAGCCGCGTTTTTGGCTGCGGTGGCTGACTGCCCAATCCTGTCCGCGCCGACCTCCGCTTGTTACACGAGCCTACGTGATGCTTATCGGTATTCAGGAGATCCTACTTTTACCAGCTGATGTCACTCATCAGTTCTCTATGAAATTTTTGACCAGAATACTCCTGGCTGCATTTTCGTCTCTGTCTTAGACTTCCTTGTACCGGCTCTCATGTCTTGTTTGGGCATTTTGCCGGCAATAGTAAAACTAAAATTACTGGATAATGCAAAAAATAACATGGTTCCAGAACTCGTAAGGAGGAATCGTATCTCGAATACGTCGGTCACCGCGGGGTCAGAGGCAGAGAAAGCGGAGAAACGAAAAATTAGACTGTACTCCAACTTGGACGGAAGATACCTGTTCGTGCCCCTGGGCTTTGCAACGTTTGGCCCATGGGGATCATCCGCCACATCTTTCGTTAAAGAGATAGGTAAACGTCTGAAGGAGCTTACCGGCGAGTCCCGTTCCCACGAGTTCCTTCGCCAGCGCATTTCACTGCAGATTAAAAGGGGAAATGCAGACTCCATCTTCGGCACCACGGATAGCGCGGAACAATTACACGAGATATATATGCTCTGACCGTGTGTTTCTTTTTCCGATTAAATCGGATACATCGTTTCTTTTACGCAGTGTTGCTTTATGTACTGACTGAAGAGTGCTCGAAGAAGCAATTAAATTCATGTGTGAAAAAAAAGAGGAATGTATCGGTCAAAATTTAAAGGAAATCGGACCACTTTGAACAAAGATAACGTGGACGAAAAGAACGATGTCGACTTCCGTAACAGACACACAAAAAAGCGCCAGAGCAGAGTATACAGGGCCTCCACTCCGCTCCGCTCCGGTCGACCAAGTAAATCACCTGCAAGTCTCTGCTTCGCTACGGACATGCGTATGTTGCGCATTAAGGTGTTATGTTAATGGTACATAAACACACATAATTTATCGCTCGGGGGACACCTCTCTGCAAACGAAATTTCGATGCACAGGCTTGTACATGACAGGGGTGGCGGAAGAAAACAGCCAACTAGGCACTTGGCTACTTTTTCTGATGACTCCAGCTACGGTCATTTCGAAACTTGATCGGGCCGTTGGATGGAGCAACATTCTATCGACGAATAAAAATACAGGGATGGCTTAGAAACGTTTTCATCGACTTGCATGTTAGCCCAGGTGTCAGAAAACACGCTCGTTCGTTTGCACTGTGGATACGGCAAAACGAAGATCCGTTCACCTGTATAGTTTTGCCATGGCATTGGCTACCGCAGCTTGCATTAATTTTGTTATTCTCTATTTTAAGAATCGACAAAGCACTTCGACGTGCTGTGCTAATTACTTATGGGCGGGTGGCGCTGTTGTTGAAGGTCAAGAAAACTGATTCCTTTCTCGTTCTGTCTAACAAGGCTGGCGCGTGGCGACCAACGCGATTAACACCTTTGGTTGGTTACGTTTATTAGTTTACGGTCCGTGTACACAAGGGCAGAAGTCCCTTATCAACGTTCACAGACCATCATAGGATGCTATGACAATGTTTACGTTAAAATTCGACAATTTTCATAATAAAACGTATCTACATACACAAAACAACAGAAAGACTACCAAAACGAACCGAAACGAACGGAAGTCAAATAATCCTCATAAACGTTTTCCTTGATCCAGTCCACGTTGTTTCCACGCCGTTTCTGCCTACGTCCTTTCTCACCTGATGCCCAAACAACCCAGGAAAACACTTTGGTAATGAAGATAACAGGTTATGATGGTCCGGAGGTACAATGAAATTGGGGAAAAGGAGGTAGGCTTGATTATTTGTGGAAACTGCATCCATTGAGCGGGGTTAGTCGGCCCGAGGCAATCGGAGCTCCCTGCAACGTTCCCGGCGGTCGGCCTGAGGCATTGAGTGCTCCCTGCAACCTCACGGCCGTCGACCCGAGGCGTTAGGAGCCCCCTGTGTCCTCCCCGGCGGTCCCACTGTTGTGGGCGATTTGGCCATGATCGGCCGCGCCACAGATGCTGCATGCGTGTCGGCGGCCGTTGACACATGGAGTACGACAACGTTCACTGTTGAAGTTTCGGCAGATGCCCCCGCCTGCTCCGGAAGCACCCCGTAAGGGCTGCGATGTCAAGGGGCATCCGGTCGCAATGTGTCCTACTTCCCGGCAGTTCCTGCAGATTGCCTTGGAGTGTTTTGCGTTTGGTCCTGACGTTGTAATGGACACCGTGACTTTTGGGTTCGCAATGCATTCCTGATAGGACTCGTCATGACGCCGTGTCCAGATTTCGGGGTCATCGGCATGGTTTGCGGCGTTGTTACGAAATTGTGTGTCATACTCTAGGACGTACTCGAGCCTGTGACCACGAGTGGGATCCATCAGCAGTGCTATTTGGTCTGTATATCGCAGCATCGGTACCGTTAGCTCTGGGTGTTCGAAGGTTCGGTATGCCATAAACACCGAAAAGGCGACGATCCAGCCGGCAACTGAAGTAATCTGCTCCTTTCTTGCTGTAGAAACGAAGGTCATTTCGCCGCAGTTCTGATCGTGGACGATTCTGGTACCGTTGTGGGTCCGTTTAACCGGGGCTCTGTTTTGTGGTAGCAGGTCGACAAAATCCACGAAAATGGTGCCGCCCGGTAGCTGATCCCGTAGTTTCTGGCTGACAGCAGGAAGCTGTTTGAATTTGGTTGGACTGTAGTTTGCTGGAGCATTGAGTCGATGGGAGACGTTTGATTTTCGGGTAATAACTTCCTGCACGCTCATGACGCTTTCTTCGCGCTTGTCATCTCTGGAGGTGACGATTTGTGAGGCTGGAGACGGCGAACAGGTAGACTTGGAGGGACCAACCTGCAGTGCCGGTCTGCTGAGACCATGCTGCGCAGTTGATCGGAGCTCCGCTATCTGCTGTTGCATGTCGGAAACTTGCGCCACCAGAGCCTGGATGGGATCGTCGCTTGTTGGAATAGTTGATCCAGGTGGTACGATAACCGTGGACTTGATCCTTTTCCTAGTTTCTGTGGAGGAACTCTCCAAATTTTGCTTGCCGGGCGGCTGTTGGTTCCGGGTTTGCTGAAGTGTGACAGGGGCTTTTCTAGGGCGTCTATTGTTCTTCGGCAGTTTTGGGGGCATGATAACAATAGAGGGTAGCTGTATCCGTGATCAAAATTTTCCCCAGTCTGAACGTTGGTGGAAAAGTGCAGAGCTAGAAATTCTAACGAGACGTTACAATGAGAAAGCAGCCAAATGATCGCCGTTGCCGGCTACCAGGCGCTTATGTACCCCCAGGCCGGTGGGCGTGCATGCATGAAACAGCTTCGAGTGACCAATCACCATTAACCATATTTAACAAGTTAAATTCACACTATACCAGTCGACTTGTTCACGCTCATTCAACCGCGCTTGAATGTTGTGCAAGGTGTACCTGTCTGGCCTGCCATGACATCCGCATGGAAACGTCCTAATAAATCCGCTCATTTCACTGATTGCTGCCCGCGGTTTCGTTCGAAGCTCGAAGTGTCGGGGGGACCACTACTCTGGCAAGAACTGTACTGTGTAAATCTATACGCGAGCACGCCGATATCTCAAAGGTGACTTTATCAAGAATCAATGTGCTATCAACCAAATGCTATCAAAATCCACTACAGAAATCAATGTGGCATCAGGCTGATCAATCCGGGTGTTAATGAAACGAGTGATTTTACCATCAAAGATCCCGTTAGTTAAAAGCCATAGACGAACATGCTTTACCAACACTTCTACCGTTTCACACCATCGTACGCAACATCTCAACCGTCTTTACGGCGAAGAAGTAAACAGAACAGAGAAACGTATTACGCAACTACAAGCGGTTCTGTACGTCAGTACGGTCCATCTGACATGCCACGGTGTGAGAGGGAAAGGTCCTCCTTTCCACATCCGGTCGTCCGTCATCCTTGGTTAGTGAACAGTCGAAACTGGATTTCCAGCAATTCAAAAATGGTGTGGTTAGTAGCGCATCATTGTCTCTCATCAGGCATCATCAGTCAATCGGTGGGTTTCGGGGTTGTCTGGGTCCGAACCACTTCACAGACTGAAATTTCGAAAATTTATTAGCCATCGGCTTTAGTCTTTTTCAACTTTTTCGGATTTATCCGTCATTAATTTATTAGTCCTCGACTTTCGCAATTTAGCGTTTCGAATTTATTTGCCATTCGGCTTGTCATTTTTCTGACTTTTTCAAAAATAATTTATTAGTCCGCGACTTTTCGCATTTATTGCGATTTTGTATTTATTTGCCATTCGGCTTTTTACCGTATTATTGGTATTTTTGTCGATTTATTAGTCCGCGACTTTGTCATTTTTCTGACGTTTTCAAAAATAATTTATTAGTCCACGACTTTTCGCATCTTGGGCGTTTTTCATTTAATTGCCATTCGGCTTTCTTTTTCCGTATAATTGGTATCTTTTTAATTTATTCACCCTCGGCGTTTCGCAATCTAGCGT
Organism: Paramacrobiotus richtersi; assembly: GCA_034698045.1. Classification (NCBI taxonomy): domain Eukaryota; kingdom Metazoa; phylum Tardigrada; class Eutardigrada; order Parachela; family Macrobiotidae; genus Paramacrobiotus; species Paramacrobiotus richtersi. Next base: position 17,003 of record JAQGAU010000335.1, read on the forward strand.
TTTCTTGTACAATTTAGTACAAATTTATTTACCATCGGTATTCGTTATCGGCATCGCCGGCAACTTTTCTTTTCTTTTACTGATTATTCCCGGTAACCTAAAATACGTACCACTTCCTTTATTGCTTTAAAGTAAAACAACGTATAAGCTTCATTCCTCACAAGAAGGTATCCGTCATATGCGCTTTTATTATAACGGCATATCTCCATGTAAAGAGCCATCATAAAGTTATCGTCGTTCGGATTCATCTCACGGATACATCGCAAGCACGGTCGGTTGACAGGGGTATTCTGACGGCATCCGTCGCAGTTTACGTTCGCAATCGCATCCATCTTCCGATCTACGGAAAATATTTATGTCACCCATCGTGCATTTACGTACCATTCGGTATTTTACAATTCCATTTATCAGCTACCATGTCGGGATATTAGGATTTCATTTTAACTGACTATGGCAACCTGTGAATTTTATGATTCCGCTCTCAGTCGGTTTCTTTTAACGTAATTTAGCTTCTGCAGTAATTTCAATACACGAAGTGTTATCATCAACCATTGCATAAACTGCAGTATCAATAAATTCCAATACATTTACGGGCATTTGCGGCGCGGTTGTACTAACATAATGCGCGATTTCAATTGTAGTACTCCCTTCGGGATTATTAATCTCTAAAACTGCATTTTGTAATACAAAACTCCAATATTTTTCAATTTATCATAAAACTGTGGTCGTATATTCACCAACGGTGAAAAACTCCAAGGAAATTCAAACTGCGCATCGGTTTTACCAAAATATCTTTTAACAAGTATTTTATTTTCCACAGCTTGTACCACTGAATTTACAATGATAACTTCTTCGATTTCCCGATTCTCAGGTTCATCTTTAATTGCTTTAATTATATTTAACATCGTAGTTGGCATTGTAAAAGACTCCAATTTATCAATCGCTTGTTTAATAATATTGAACTCCTCTTTACCCAGTTGTCGTCGGTCATGCGGTGAAGTACCATGTATATCACCCACTTCCGGTTGAAACGGCGAATCATCCGATCCAGGCGGTGACTCAAATTTATCGGTCTCTTCTTTAGGTTTAACTTCTCCCCATTTAGGGGTTTTATCTTTTAATGCCATAAACGGTTTTCCTCTTAAAAAGGCAATTCTATTATCTCTCCCACGGACCACTGTATATCTTGGTCCTGTTTTATCGGTGTAAGTTATCATCTCAAAAACATGTTTATCCACATTTTCTTTTAATGCATCGAAAAATACTTCAGGTATGACAACTTTCATTGCCGGTTTAAAAACAAACTTTATAAATAAAATAATCTCTTCTACTGTTGAACCCCACGGGTTATGAATTTCTATTATGGCTCGTTGTATTGCCCATTTAAAATCATCCAAACTTTAACAAGTCTTGCACTGTAAATCCGCGCTCGCGGTTCTGTCAAAACATATATTTTATTATGGCTCCAATGACCACCATATGTTTCCAAAATTGTACCTCTGCCTACGGCATGTTGTAATGCGGACATAGAGTCCTTTTCTTCAATTTTACTGGTTTCCGTTTCATAATCAATTTTAAAATTTTCCCACAGCGATTTAGCACTCGTGGTCTGTTTATTCGTTTTACATTTATCAGTTAATCCTGGAATCACTTCAGAAATGGAATTTAACTGCGCTTCGCGCAACAACGGTTTCGTTGATAATGGAATCGGTTTCACTTCCGGTACTTCGACCATAAACTGATCTAAATAGTCGGAATTAACGCTTTTAAAACTTCCACTTCCAGAATTTGCACTTTTAAAACTCTCGTCACTTGAACCAGTTATTTTTAGGTTTAATTTGCCTCGCCGCATTCTTTGACTGTATAACAGCTGATTTAAACTGTGTTTCATCACTTTTAACCTGAACTTCTTTATCCAATTTAAAATCCATAACTTCTGACATAATTGATTCAGGTTCTTTACGAGTTTCTAACAAAACAATTCTAGGTGATGGTTCAGGTGTTACCCGTATCCTGAACCATCACCGAATACAGGATACGGGTAACACCGCAACTGTACGGCCAACTGGGAATTGTTCCAGTTTTCCACCGATGGCGCCAGAAAGATGCAGTGTGGCTTTCCAAGATCTGGAACCGGGGAGATTTTCCTATTCCATCCTACATGCACGACCTGATTCCGTTCAAGGACATCAAGCAGCGTTACGACTTACAGCGGAAGCAGCGCATCGACACCAACGTCAAGCGAAGTATCGGAAAGACAACGTTAGCGGCTCGCGTAAAAAATTTTTTCACTGACATCATGAAGTGCAGTGAAAATCTGTTGCAGTGTGGCTCTGTTAAAGGGTTTCTGTCTCTGTTGGAATCAAAAAGCTTACTGTGACACTGTGTTTTTTCTAAACCTGTCTGTCTGCTTGTGTTTTTTAGTGCGCTTTTGTCTACGCTGACCAGACGTTTGAGTGCCATGAGATGGCTTGTCTGCTCGAAGGAAATAAATAAATAAATAAATAAAATGCGGTGTATTTAAATCTGCCGCCAATCAGCGTTTACACGGGTCAGATACTGACTCTGTTGACGGCCATTTAGGCATTTTTAACTGTTGCACATCTGATGTTAAACTTCCCATTGGTTCAACTTTAGTGGATGAAGCCTCAAGTGACCAATCTATACATGGGTCATCCATAGACATTCAAATTTTTAAAGCTTCTGAAGGTGATAACGTTAATGCACCACGTTCACGTTGTTGTAAATAGTATTTTAAATCAGCGCGTTTATCCATTTCTTTTTCACGAGCGGCTCTACGCTCTTCTAATTGTTTCCTTTTATTAATTTTATCCAGTTCTTTGTAGTATGCCAATTCGCTCTTTAACGAATGGTTCTCCAATCGGAGCAATCTATTTTCATCTGAATTTGGTTCTTTTTTAATTTCATATTTATTCACGTCCGCACTCGCGGTTTCCAATTTAATTTCAACAGTTTCCTGTTTTAATTTATCAGCCGCTTCGGCATTGATATTCTCTTGTATTTGGTTTACAACTCGACGAGCCAAAACACCAGGTTCTACATTTCTTTCTAAATCTTGCATTCTAGCAACTTTATCGGGCATTCGCGGTGAACTTGACAACGGTGTGCCAATGTTACTGCTGTTACGTCCTGATGAGGATTTCCGTCTATCCGCCATTGCTAAAACCAAAATTTCCAATTTAATTTAAAATTTCACGGTACGGCAAACCATTTTGATCAGAAACAGTTAAATACCGTTAACGGTTCACATTTAATATTTATCCATTGGGATTTTGATTAATTTACTGGCGCCAATTTATCCGCTTTTGAGGGAGACATTCGAGCCTGCTACCTCCTTTTATCCGCTTTGTTGAGGGAGACATTTGAGTCTGCTACCTCCTTTTATCCGGGTTTATCGAGGGAGACATTCGGGCCTGCTACCTCTATTTATCCGGTTTTTTCGAGGGAGACATTCGGGCCTGCTACCTCTACTTGAAGGGAAGTTTATCCATCCTCCAAGTCATCACTGGTACTAAAGTTCCACAGCTTCGCTGGTACTATTTTTCCACAGTGGCTATTTAACGGGTATAACTGTTGCATTTTACTGGTTTCAGGTCGCGACTCCTTCTCCGGTAACGCTAAATTTATGACCGTTGCTTTAATGCAGTACTTGGTCCCAGTCGGGTTTTTCCATGCCTTTAGCAGTACTTAATCCCATTCGGGCCTTTCCACGCGTACATCAGTACAAGTTTCCCCGTGGCATTTATGCCACGGTTATGAGAAACGATTACTCGCTCCCCATATTTATTTTTATTTATTTCCGCTTTTAAATTTATTTTACCGTGGCATTTATGCCGCGGTTATGAGAAGCGATCTCTTCCCATATTTATTTTAATTTATTACACGTGCACTCGCACAAATCTACTGCTTAGTTGTGCTATCATTGCCTTGTGGTGTATTCGGGACATTTACAGATGTACTAGGCCCACTCGGGCTATTCCACGCGTCAAAAACAGGATTTCTCCAACCAGTATTCTGGTCCTGTCTTGGCTGATCATTAAAGCGGTTTATTTGGGGATTACCCCGATCTTCATTCTGATTTACACTATTACTGTTCTCATTGCTTCTACCATTCCTGTTATTACGATCCCTTGAAAAGCGTCGACCACCATGGTGTGCAATATAAACTGGATTATTACGACGATCCTCGTTTCTAAATTCGCATTGGTTATCCCAATGACCTTTAACGTCACAATCGTTACAGAATATTGTACCCGGGGCTACGCCTTGCTTGTTAGGATTGCCTTCAAAATTTATTTCTCGCTGAAAATTTCTACTGGGCGCGTCGCCAGAATTTCTGTTATTATTATAATTATTATTGCCTCTATACGAGCCTCTATTATTATTAAAATTGCCGCGTCGGCTTCACTCATTTACTTGCTGACCAGAATTTAAACAATCCTTTCGGGAATTATCATTTACAGGCTGCATTGTGTTATTATTATTTACTGGATTCACAACGCATATCTCTACCACGTCGGGAACCTTCTTGGACTTTAGATCATATTTACTATCATCGCTTGTAAGATGACGTGCTTTAGCCAGCCACTCGGCCGGTGTTCTCGGGTTTGTAACGTTTATTCCCCAATGAAGATTTACATCAACATTTTTCAACCCCGCGGTTAGGTATGTACTAACCATTGCGGGTTTATCGGTGAAACCAGCTTTGTCACAAAGCATGGTCATGTATTAATAGTACTCTTCGATGGTTTCTTTTCCCAGGTGAAATTCTCTAGTTTTAAGCTGATTTAAGGCATTGGTCCCTTTATCAGGATCAGAAAATCGATCTTCTAAGGCTTTTATCCATTCATCGAATGATCCAGGAGCTACGCTGGATGTTAAATATGAGTCAAACCATTTAAGCGCCATCCCTTCCAGGGCATTCGCTGATTCTATAATTTTTCGCTCTTCATCCCACCTATTAACTCTAGCGGCCGCCATAAAGCGGACTTTAAACGCATCGATCTCGTCCTTTTTGCCATTAAACTTGGGCGTTTTAACATCTTCCTTTTTATTTGTACCTATTGCTTCCCGTAAAATGTCACGTAACACGGAGACTGTATCCGGTTGTGATGATGTACCGGGAAGATTTATAGTTACAGGTGTCTCCGGCGCATTTACATTCCCCACATTCGGGTTTACTGTCGCATTTCCTTGCGAATTTAAATTATCATTTACTGGGGCACTCTGTGCATACGCACCGGAATGCTGTACATCATATAAAGCTTGTTGTACTGCCTGATTATATAGGCCAGTATATATACGTGATTTATTCTCCGATAAAATTTGCTTTACTTCTTCTTTTGTGTACATCCTCTCGGGATTTTCGGAATTTACGGGTTCTTTATCACGGGTTGTACCACCGTCACGATTACCAGTTTGATCAGCACACGGCATATTAAATGCCTGTGTAGCCTCATTATGTACTGGTCCTTTACCATCCGGAATGTACGAATTTTTACTAGACGCTTCCATGTGTCGTTGTACATCATTAAATTTATTATACAATATCGCATACTGCGTATTTTTTCCACACGAGCTGCTTCGGAATTTTGTTTAGCAATCAACAGATCATTTAATTCAAACTCCAGTTCTGAAATTTTATTGACGGCTCCTGCCAAATCTTGTTCAGCTCTTTGATGATCTAGCCATAATTCACGGTGTTCATTAAATTTAACTTGTTCAGCTTTTAATTTACGTACGCGATCAGCTTCTATTTGTGCCAATTTAGACTTGGTTTCTTTAATTTGGGCTTCTTTATTAACCAGGATATCTTCCCTTTCCTTTAACAGATTTTCATAAGTCATCAACTTCTGGTCTTTTAATGTTACAGCTGTGTTAAATTTATCGAGCAGTTCCTGCTGTTCCTTTAGCAATTTATTAGTGGCTATTAATTTATGATTTAATTCGGCCTCGACCGTACTTGCTAATGTATTACTGGTACTGGGACTCGTCCCAACTTTAAACTTTCCCTGCGGGCTTTCTCCCGACCTGGGAGTTGTACCAGGCTTCTTTACGACCGTTTCTATATGTATCATCGTTTGGGATGTACGACCATTAAACGGGCTTGTAGAAGGAGGAGGTGTATCTACCACCTTATTTATCTGATCCTCGAAATCTTGTTCAGAATCTTCCACAGCGGAAGAGAATGAATCCTGTAGATTCAAAGACGCGTCACTCATGACGCTTTGTCGTGAATCTGTACGTTCCTGCGGATGAGCTAGGATTATAAATTGAGGATCACGAAAGAAATTTAAAGCGTCCTGTGCAGCTTGAGGTATCCCCCTCGGGTCAGACACTGGTGATCTGCGCAGCGCGCTTTTACGAATAGTTGGGTCAACAGTATCATCAACATTTAAGCTTCCAGTGCTTGCTGCAGCTGGGAGATTTAAAGATTTACTGGCTTTAGCCGTTTTAACTGAACCCTGGTTTGATGTACCAGAATTCCCTGCAGAATTGTTTCTAGACCGCATGTTGTATCCATGCGGGAGTTTAATGCCCTCGGCTTTCTTGCTTTTATCACTGTTGGATTGTTTATCGGCCATCTCAGCTCCTGCTGCTGTGCACACGACTTTAAAAAATTTTTACCGTCAAGGTCACCTTGACAGATATCAATCAATTCACCACGCGGCAGCTGTTTACAAAATTTATCCACACGTGGGCTGCCCGCTTCGCATGCAGGCCGTTTAATGCACAGCTGATTCTCTCTCGGTCCTTCCAAATTTACTGGCTGATTTAATCTAGGCACGCGCCTTATAACGAATCAATGACCCAGACACTGTAACATCCAGACACGTTCACTTCCTCAATCAAATTTACGGTTTTAAAGGTCACAATTTACACGATATTTTACCTGTCAATTTACACGTTTAAAAAGTGCTTAGAATCCACGTAGAAAAACACGAATTTATCCACACGAAATCCAAGAATCGAATATTTATTATTTACGGCGCAACAGGCTATTTATCAGTCAACGACTATGTAATGCCTTCGGCAATGTACAGGGTTCTTACCAGGCTGGTATCTTGATCCTTTAACTCGTATCCTCCTTGATTTATCCACTCACAGAGGAACCTTCCGGGGCAAAATATCAATGCTAGGGAAGATTAGGAACCGAACGCATCTGCTACCATGTCGGGGGGACCACTACTCTGGCAAGAACTGTACTGTGTAAATCTATACGCGAGCACGCCGATATCTCAAAGGTACTTTATCAAGAATCAATGTGCTATCAACCAAATGCTATCAAAATCCACTACAGAAATCAATGTGGCATCAGGCTGATCAATCCGGGTGTTAATGAAACGAGTGATTTTACCATCAAAGATCCCATTAGTTAAAAGCCATAGACGAACATGCTTTACCAACACGTCTACCGTTTCACACCATCGTACGCAACATCTCAACCGTCTTTACGGCGAAGATGTAAACAGAACAGAGAAACGTACTACGCAACCCCAGGCGGTTCTGTACGTCGGTACGGTCCATCTGACAGAAGTAAGAATTGAACTATTTAAGACCAGTTTCACAGGCGCAGTCGATAACAACCCGACTTACTCGGCGCTCGATAACCTTGACCAGTGTGGGTAACCGAGCTTGCCCATACTGCTACTCGGTGGTTCCTGTGTGGTTTCTGATTTTCAAGACGTCAAATATGGCTGGTGAATATATCCTTTATTTACCATTGTTTCTGATAAATGCCGTATTGTTAGGTGAGGATAGAGACTTCCGATCTGTAGATTGTCAACTTTTGCTTGCATTTGCAGGGCTGTCAACAGCCATACAATCTTCCGCATGGTCAGAAACAATCGCGCTCCGGAGCAAACAGCAGACAAAGGCCACCGCTGAACTTCCATCATACGGTCCTGTTGCCTGTGTGCCAGGCACACCGCAACTTCCCAACTACATTCAAACGATGCCAATCGAACCAAAACGCGTAATTTTCTTCCGGCGTCCGTAGTTACGCTATGCAGTGCAACCAGTGTATTACAGATCCTTGGGAAGTGGTACCGTTACAATGAATGGCTTTCCGGTGTGGAATCACGCCCCATCCGCCTGGTCAACATTATCACAACATTCACTAATTTACTCAACGACAGTCTGACGTTAAGTCCTGGCTCTAATACACCAGCCGTCGCGTACGAACAGATCATTGCCTACCACGATCAAATACGAAATCAATGCGGAAACGGCACTTTTGGCGCTCTAGAGTACGCGGCAGCGGACGGACAGACTCGAGGCATTGGCTTCATCTTTGGAACTGCTGGTTGGTGTGCTGTATTGGGCTGTTAGCGTTACTATTAAATGATGTTATGTGTTTTATTGGTTCACCCGAAAGTCGTAACAATATCTGCGTAAAACAATCCACTCAAAGAAAAAACTTATTCCAATCCGCACGACAGGGGGACAGTGCTGGTAACCAGCTGGGCGTTACCACGCATAATTTCTAAACTTAAACGTTGAAACAAGAAACAAGTCGACCGGCTTTCTCCGGTTTTCAAGAGCAACTTTTTGCCGATTTCTTTGAATAACAAAATGGCTGCTTCACACCAAGTTCCGAACGATTTTCCTGCCAAAGGAACAAAATGACAGCGGTCGAGGATCGTTCGATATTTCCACATTTTAAGAGCAAAAGCTTCTTCTGCAGCTGCGCCAGCGCATTTCGCCGTGTCCGGTACGTAAGTGTCGCAGACGGTATCGCTAATGGTGACGTCCCACACCAGCGGTTGGCCCCTGAACCAGTTCACACGCGTGGCTCTGTCGGGTCTTTTACCATCTTCGCGGACGTAGCCTGCAGGTTCTGGATAAGCTTCGATGCCGGCGTTTCGTAGGGATCGTAAGACAACGTCGTTCAGACAGTTATGACGCGATTTCCAGAGACCAGCACTCAATAAGCACGACAAACCATGTAGTCCACCATCTCTCACCTCCTATTTACAGTTAACGCAGTTATGCCGCTCCACAACCTTAGCGCCTAGCCAAACACCAACGCATATCCTGAAAGACTGGTCGTCAAGCCAGTTGCCAAACATTTTTGATGGGAGAGCGTTCAACCAACATCCGGCATATTTTGTGCTAACCGCGCGCAGGCGAGCGACAGTACGCTGATCATTTCCAGCTTGATCCCACAAACGGGCAACATCCTTGGACAGAATCGCCTCGTCCCAGACACACTGATGAACACGTGCGAGCTCCAATGGCGTTTCCTCACACTGGCTCATCTGCTTCCACACATTCGTTGCTTCCAAAACTAGTTCTTCACAGTCAGCTTTGTAGATTTCTGATGTCAACTTTCGGGTGGAAAACACGGAGCCTAAAAAGGCCGAAGTAGCCAGTGATTTCGCCCGACGGACACCCAAACCTCCACGCGAGACCGGAAGAGTAGCCTGGATATATGCCGCTACCTCCATGCGAGTATTGGTGATCGTTTCTAATGCAATTCGGACCAAGTCGTCAAACTCCTCCAAACAGACACGGACTTTCCAGTAGGGGCTGCATCGGAGCAGGTATTGCAGCTTTGGAATGGCAAGGCAGTTGCACAGAAGAAAGAAGGCATGGTGTGCACTGATAAGCATTAACCGACCTAAAAGCAATTTCAGGGCAGCAATGTTTTCCTCGATGCACGCAAACAACGCTTCATCTGTCAAAGGAGCACCCAGAAACTTTACCGTTTTAGGCCCCAAGACAATCGCACCAGGTGCGACCGCATGGAGCCTGTTCCGGGAGTCCTCGCGTTCATCATAGTTTCCACCCAGCAGATACAGTTCACACTTGGATGGATTTAGCTCCAACCCAACTCTCGCGCTCTCCGCTATTATGGCATACAGGTCTGCCGTCACCGTGTCGACCGTACCACCCAAAATTCCATCGTCAAGGTAGAATACTTGCAGTTCCGAGGCAAGCTTATCCGAAAGGGTCCGTGCAGCTAAGCAATACAGCAGGGGTCCCAACGGATCTCTTTGTTGAATACCAGTAGCAGAGGAAAGGACATCGCCGTTTGTTCCGCAGGATAACACTGACGGCGCTGAATACGCCGACCAAATATATGGATAATAGTCCGGAAAGGTATCCCGCGCCGCCTGTAACATAACGTCCCGACGGACAGTATTGAAGGCATTTTTAAAATCTATCTTGAACAACACGCGAGGAGCAGAGTGTTCCTTCTCCAAAAAGGCTCGAGCTGCATGTACTGCCCCTTCTGCACCGCCCCTAATGCCACATCCGACTTGCACGGGGCTAAATAGGTCCCGGGCCTTATCCCCGCATCGCTTCGCGACCAACTTAGACACCATTCGGCGATAAAATAGACCAACCGCAATTGGTCTTATGCCTCCGTCTTTCTTGCGTAGAGCAATCAAATTAGCGCCGAATAAAATGTCACGAGAGAAATCAGGAGCTTTGCCGGACAGCAGGAAATTAGCCAGCTCCGTCAGGGCTAAACACAGAGACGACTGTACTGCATCCTTGCAGTTCAACATGTCCTTCAGATGTTGTGGGCGTAATCCATCCAACCCCCCCGCTTATCCACTCGGAAAAGAAAAAACCGTGTGCATGATTTCTTCTGGAGATACAGGGGTGAATGTCACGGCGTCCGCCTCCGGTTGTGGGGGAAGTTTCAGATTGGGTGGTGATGGAGGATGCTTGGTCTTTAGGGAAGCCAGTACATGCTCGTCCACAGAACAGACTCGTCCGATGACAGACGTGCTATTGCTCCTGTTACGTTACAATCGTCCAAAAATGACTCCACAATACGCCGCAGATCGTCTTGCTTGGCTTCCATAACAGGGCGGCTGGATCGGTTAGGGGGGGCAGAGAAGATAGGTCTGGTGCCACTTTCGAAAGATCTAAGCTGGTTTCGGAACCTGGTGGACAATGTTTCCAGCTTAACTGGTACTTTAGGGCCGTCAGTGTTCAAGGAACAGGGAGCGAACATGGGCAGAGTGGTCCAGTTATCAGGCGTCGGGTCCTTGACAAACTGTTCAATGCATTTCGTCAACGTTTCGGCTGCTTGCTGCCTCACTGCGCGTGGAATACTTTTAACAATCCTGGTTGATCGTCTGGCGCTTAACAATTCTTCCAACCCTGCAGCTACAGGGCGGGATCGGTTAAACTAGGAGCTGGGGGAGGATTTGGGTCGACATCTGCAGGTACTGGAATGAGCTGAAGAACCTGCGAGCGATCCTTTGAGCACGCATTCCTGTGAGATCCCCAGGCCTTCAGCAGCTTGCCACAGCCGGAACACGTGAAGAAACCCATTCCCTAGGCAAAAATATCAAGCGGCAGTAATTTGCTCTGAAGGAGAACGTGAAAACCCATTCCTCTGTGGAGACGACTTACACACATTGCCCGGGGTTCACATTGCAGTTCCCCCACGGGCAGTAAGCTTCAATACCAGAACAATTCCCTTCCATCCGATGAAGGTTATCCAGAGAGATATTTATGTATCCAGAGAGAACTTTGTATCATATATTATTAAATATTTTTAATAGAAGTTTACTGCTTCGGATTCTTCTGGTTGTTTCTAGGTTCGTAATCGTTTTAAACAGCACGATACTGCGACGATAGTCGTAAATCCAAAATGATGTTATTATCGTTATGCCACTATGTACAACAGCCAACCCTTTTAGATGGGGCATCAATGTGATTTAAAGCACTTTTTAAACGTGTTGATTTGTGTAAGCTTTTGGATTGTGTATGTGACATACCATTGTCGTATGCTTTCTGTTTTTCAGCGATCGATACAGCACTGATACTGTCGACCGACGATGATACTTACATTTTGTCCTATACCTGCGGGCGATATGACGTCACCAGCGGAATCTGTCCATCTCCCGATGTGCCCGTCGACACGCGACAGCCGTTCAATCTAGTATCGGCCAGCACTGTCAGCGCGATCAACGATGCCGTCAGCCGCGTCCTGGGACCTTACTGTTTCACGCCGGACTTGTTGACAAAAGGCATCCCATTTGTGCTTGGACTGGCTGATTGTCCATTTCTGCCCCTGCCGACAACTGATTGCTACAAGAGCATACGCGATGCGTATCGATATTTGGGGGATCCTAATTTCGTTAATTGATACTGAATTAGAGCCACATCAATGAAATCCTCACTAGAATTTTCTAGTAGCATCATTTATGCTTATTTTACTCTTGCGGACGCGCGGTTTGAGCCGGAAGAAAAACCTGCAAATTAAATAGCATGTGAGTCGGTTTCCGAGTATGAGGAATCCCATTATGAATGACATTGCTTTTCCGCTGTGGTTTTTGGCTAGTCAGATTTTGATATTACGGAGTGGCCGAGTGTATTTATTACTGAGTTCATAGATCTAGAGTTAGATATCATAATGCGCAGAAATGTTTCTGCTAGCTTGTCTAACGGGCGGTTTTGATACCCAAATATTTCAGAATTATTGGTAATGACCGTGATCAGACCCTTGCGCACACTTTGCTCTGTGATCGTACAACGAACGAACTTTTTTCGCACATTCAAAGCACTGTTGGATCAAACAGACACCCGTGATCTCAGACATATGGCAGATCTTTTATGGGGTGTTTGCTGGTTTCACTAATGGTTGACTTTTGTACAGTTAGCGGAAAAGCCGGAGTGATTGGGCTTTGTGTTGAACTGAACATTTGCCGTATTCGGTGACTCAAAGTTCCACATTATTGCCGATTTCAAATCAGGATTTAGCGCATCTTGGTAATATTACCGAACCCTAAAAAGAGTTATTTGTTTGTTGCACCTCCTGTATGCGCACGATATATTTTGGCAAAGAAATCCAAAGTTCGTCAACAACTAAAAGTTCCGCTGGTTCCGTTGATTCCCGTTGGCGGTTCTGTTCGAAGCGTTAAGTATATGCATTATCGAACTATTATTTAAAAATTCGAACAGACGACCTGCATATAGCGCAACTTATTCGGCGCTCGATGACGGTAAGGAGCGCTGTTATTTTATATACAGATAACAGAAAGATAACGAGTCCGTGTGTTTGATAAATTTAGCTACATAATTATTAGGACAAGAGAAAGATTCGTTCACCTGTATATTTTGCCGTGGTCATTGCAGCTTTCACGTTTTACTCTCGATTTGAATAATCAATCAAGCACTTCGCCGAGCTGTGCTAAATACTTGTGGTGCTGTTGTTGAAGATCAAAGAAATTAATTTCCTGCACGTACTGTAAAACAAGGCTGGCGGACAAACCGATTGACACCGTTGGACAATTCTTTGTGATCCAGCTCGTTCAACCGAGATTCAATATGCTGCACCGTGCAGCTGTCTGGCCTTCCATGATAGCAGCACGGAAGGGTCCTAGTAAATCGGTTCATTTTACTGAATACTGCCCGCGCGGTTTTGTTCGAATCTCTGAGTAAAGAATTGAACTATTAAATAACGGTTTCCCAGACATAGTACATTAACTGTCGATCTTTAGCGGCGCTCGATAACTTTGAGCAGTATAGGTAGCCGAAACTACGCATACCAATAACTTTGATCACCAAAAAGCCTGATAATACTATGGCTGGTTCATACACAGTTCACTTGCAGTTGTTTCTGATCGGCGGCGGATTGTTAGGTGAGAATCGTTACTTCCGATAATGTCCTTTATCTGCAAATTGACCATTTTTGATTGCATTTTGCAGGGCTATCGACTGCAGTGCTATGGTCTGGATCGTCAAAAACAGCTCATCTACGAAGCAAACAGCAAA
>JAQGAU010000336.1:0-30760 GCA_034698045.1 Paramacrobiotus richtersi
GCGCTGAGTGGTTAGTTGTTACCCTTGTGTGTGTGTGCAAACCTCAAACCACTGTGTCCAGTACACATACTTGAGGGGTTTTGTGCCTTTATACCTTTTATCACCGCGTTTGCTCAAGATGTGTCTTTGAACTGTACAGAAAAAAAGTTTACATGCATGAACCAGTAGCACTGTAGCAGTAGTTGCGACTAGCGATCGAAGATTTATTACTAGATCGAAGATCGACTAGTGACGGTGACGGTAAAAATAAAACGACGACGTGCCTTGAATGACGTTGGTTCCGGCTTTTTGGGCAATGGTTCCGCATTGGATCTGCACCTGAGTGCGGTCGTAATGATCCTTCGCCAACGGTAGGCACTCCCGCACCGACAGCAAATCTCAGATCATACGGCGCACAATGATTTATGAAATACTTCGAACTATTTTCGCGGAGTTCTAACTCATTTGTTGAAAAATTTGACTAGCTTATTTGGATGATCGCTAGTTTTCGAATTATCCCAGGTCTTGATTTTGTATCTACAAGCAACACGAACTGCGTTATTCTGGCTAGGGGAAACAATATAATATTATATCATCCCATTGCTGATAACGCGAAATCCAGAAACCTTGCAGGACCTGCGTGTTCGGACTGATATCACTCAAAAACGCCACCATGAATTCTTCGCCGTCCGCCCGCAAAACAGCTGCTGCTGAAGTATCTCCGAAATCTCGTCCTCGTCGTGAAATGGCTCCTGCGGATGCTCTTGCCAGAGTTCCGGGCATTGTAGTAAGTAGAATGGCGTGCCGCATGTATGAGCTTCGGTTTGAATTTCGGTGTTTTTTCATATACTTTATAATTTATTTTGCTTTCTTTTTTTTCCTCATTGCGTAATTTTTCTTACAGAAACGCTCTGTTGATGGAAATACTGGAAGTGCTAAGGCGACAAAGCAGTTGCGAAAAGAAGGTGAGCAGTAGGTTGGACCCTTTTTATATTGATTTTCATCTGGTTTTCAGCTAATGTTAGGTTTACCACCTAATGATTGTGCAGTTCGCAGCCTCTAATTTTACCATGTTTCGCGAAACTGTTGCATTTTGATTTGTTGCAAATTTACCTAGTTTCTCTGGTAATAAATGGACATTGCAGAAATACTAGTAGTAACCGTATTTTTTTGGAAACGTTGTTTGTCTGGAAAGTGAATTACTGTGGATGGAAATCGTTAGCGAAAACAATTACAGCATTTACGAAACCGTACGGTTCCACAATTAAGGTGTGATTAGTTTAGTTCTTTTTTGTTAGCGGCTAGTATTTAATTTAATTGAACTTTATTATTTAGTTTACTATTATTTAATTGAGGTTTTGATGGTTTCTTTCTGCAGATCCCATGGTCGTGCGTCCGTCCACACGATTTTGCGATATAGGTGGCCAGGATCACACGATTAAGGTACTGCAATCTCGTTCAAAATCCTGGATACAATAAGTGCCGTGCCCGTACCATTGGCAAATAAAGTGTGGCGTAAACATAAATGCAGACATAGGCATTTTAAATACCAGTAAATTAGTGTCTGACAATCGTCTGGATGCTGAAAGGAAGCAGTCTTTAAACTGTTTGTGAAAAAGGCTGTACAGTTTTTCCGTGCATTATGCGGTTATATTTTTAGGAAATCTTGCGCTTGCTTCAGCACCTGCGCCACCCCAGGTTATTCCAAACACTTGGCGTTTCGCCACCCCGAGGCATCCTGCTGCATGGTCCTCCGGGATCCGGAAAAAGTCATTTAGCACACTGCATTGCCGGGGTTAGATAAACCACTGTGTATTTTACCGCCGACATACTTTATCTACGATATGCTTGCTATTGTAAGGAAATGGATATCCCGATGCTAAAAATCGCTGCTCCAGAAATTGTTTCTGGAATTTCCGGCGAATCAGAAGAAAGGATAAGAGATTTGTTTAAAAAAGCCGAGGTACGCTTGCGGTACTTTCAAGTTATACGTTCTAGCTTTTTTAAAGTATAATACAGTTCTATCGCACGCAGCATTGTTCAGTAAGTTCGTGCACGTATGTATTAGTACCGTGGAAGAAAATCAAAAATCATATTATGCATGTTGATATCTGGTTCTGTTGCAGATATATGCACCGTGCATTCTTTTTATTGACGAAATTGATGCTGTAACCCAGAAAAGAGAATCCGCCAGTAAAGATATGGAAAAGCGAATTGTTGCTCAGCTTTTATCCTGTCTGGACGGTGAGAAAGCGTGAAAAACTGAATTTTGTCTAGTGGAATCTTTTTACTATTCTGTTGTAATGTTGAGTACTAATAACGGTTTCACTGGTGTAGATTTGAACACGCGAGCGATATCGCAGATCTTTCTGATTGGGGCGACTAATGCTCCGGATTCTATTGATCCGGCACTGCGCCGAGCTGGACGATTTGATCGGGAAGTCAGTCTCGGAATCCCAAACGAAAATTCCCGTTTGCAGTAAGAGAACTGTTTCACTTAGTGTTAAATTGTACCTGGCTCTTGTTCTTGCAACCCTTTTATTCTAGAATTTTGAAGATTGTGACGAAAGGGCTCAAATTATCGTCGGATGTTGATCTGGTGGGAGTGGCCCATAAAACGCCTGGCTTTGTCGGTGCTGATTTGAAATCTCTAGCTTCAGAAGCGGCGATGGAAGCGGTTGACAGGTCAGCAGTGTTTTTTCTTTTGACATGAAAATGTTAGATCGTTCAGTGTTCTTTACTGTTAGGTGGTTTAAACAGCTTCCGAATCCGTCTTCGCCAAGCCCAGAAAGGAACTCTGTGGAAAATGGCACAGTTGATACCGATACCGACGGAACAGCGGATATCGTCCATCTGGAAACGAATGGTAGATATCTGGCGCAAATTCTACAATTTGGAATGTTTTATTGATTTGTGATTTTTTCGCTCTGCCTACCGCAGTTTCTACAATGAGTGCACGTCCTGTGCTGTCTCCCGGTCACTCGCACTCTACCCCTCCCCCCACGGAATGGTACGATAACATCTCGATTGGGATGAGTGATTTTCATGTATGTCGTTTATAGTTTTAATCAAAAAGCAACTGAGCCGATGTCGAACGGGAGTAATCACCTTGTAATCAAACTATTTGCGCCCAGGAATATACTCGGAAATTTGTGAGTAAGATTCTTCCCTCTTAGGCAGCCTTGAAGCGGGTGCAACCATCCGCGAAACGGGAAGGATTTGCCACTATTCCGGATGTGTCTTGGGATGATGTGGGAGCGTTGACTAATATCCGCCAAGAGTTGAAGTCAGCAATTGTGGTATGGTTCAGTCGAGATTCATTAAGATTCGGTAGGACTCTTCGTTAGTAGACTATGTATATATTGTATTTAAATAGGACCCGGTCAATAACCCAGGCTATTACGAGAAGTACGGTATACAAAATCCATCTGGGATATTACTTTGTGGCCCTCCTGGCTGTGGCAAAACGCTCTTAGCTAAAGCCGTCGCTAACGAATCTGGAATCAGTTTTATTTCGGTTAAAGGACCGGAGTTGCTCAACATGGTGAGACTGGCGAGTCATTTCCCGGCCTTTAGTTGTGTGTCTTGAATTAGGAAGTGTTTTTGGTGTCTTGGAGAATCTTTACTAACTTACATTTACTTGGCTTCTTTCAAAGGTTGGCATACCGGCATTTTATTTTTTTTATTTTATATCTGGCGTCGATTTCTTATTGTATATATCGATATTTTTATATCGATTTCTTATTGTACTGGATGAATAAATGTCTACCACGTTATTCTGTTTTTTTTTAATTAATTGATATTACTTTCATCCGTTCTGCCTTTTTTATTGGAAGAATATCGTTTATTATTTATTAGTACGTGGGAGAAAGCGAAAAGGCTGTGCGAGAAGTATTCCATCGAGCACGAAACTCTGCTCCGTGTGTGATATTCTTTGATGAGTTCGACGCACTGTGTCCGCGAAGAAGCGAATCCGGGGACAACAATGCAACGTCCCGGGTTGTTAATCAACTTTTAACAGAATTAGACGGCCTGGAGCAGAGGAAGCAAGTTTTCGTGATTGGAGCTACTAATCGTCCAGGTGTGTTGGCAGCATCCGGTTGTTAGTCATTGAGTCTTTTGATCGTGCTTGATTCCGTCAATTTTAATCAAGAATAGGACGGTAGACGGATATTACTATGAACGTTTAAAATTAGCGACTTTAAATTTGGTGTTGTAATTCCTCAGTGCTTGCAAACTCGCGACAAATAGGAAAATATTATCGGATGCAATGATTCGAATCGGTTGTTTTGGATCGCGGTTCGAAACTTAAAAAACCGAGTTAACACTTGATCTATAGAAATGAGAATGTTGCTGCCAGTGTATTCCTATTTATGAATTAATATGGATAATTCTCTGGTATCGTCGTAAAACCTGGAAATTGAATCTTGGCGGCATGTTCATTTGCAGTTTGCGAAACTTCCGTCATATGGACTTACCATTATCAATTAATAATGAATATTTTGCAGACATCCTTGACCCAGCCGTGTTACGTCCGGGCCGACTGGATAAATCGCTGTTTGTTGACCTTCCGGACCTGGCCGCAAGAGTAGACATTTTACGAACAATAACGAAAGTGAGTCCGTGTTTGTTACATTTTCTGTTTTTTAACAAAATCAATAAATTAAACTTTGCAGAATGGAACATTGCCACCACTGGACACTGACGTCGTATTCGAAGACATTGCGCACATGACTGACCGTTTCAGGCACGTAGTAAATAATACGAAGGTAGCACCCGAAAATAAAAATTAACGAACTGTTTGTCTGGTATTTTGCAGTGGTGCTGATCTGGCCTCTCTGATTCGTGAAGCTGCTGGTCTTCTAATTTGTGAACAGTTAAGACTTGCACGACAAGAAAATCCTGGAATAAAGATCACCGCAATTTCGGATACTCCTCCTGTAACAAAAAGCAATATCGAAGCAGCACTGAAAAAAATCAAACCATCAGTTACCCCTGAGGTAATAAGGTTCAGTTTCTTGATGCTTTTGACTGTACACATTTTTTCCTAGGTATATCAATCCTATCTGGCACTGAAGGAAAGACTCAGCCAAACGTGACCTGTTTGCTTGCGATTTTCGTGCTAGGGACTGTTTACTTGAAATTGATTGTTAGGCCAAGTTGACAGATTGTCGCTGAATCGGAAACAGAGCAAAATGTGAAGTTTAGCGTTTTCAGTACAGTTGTCCAAGCAAAAAAAAAAACTAACTAATCATTCATTATTCACGTACCAACGAACCCAAGCGGATAGTCTATTTACATACACCATGGTGAAATCCAGTCGTACACATATTACTTAAACTGTATTTCAAAATATCCGTCGTAGACTCTCAGATATATGAAAATAAAAAACTATTCATGATTACAAACTGACAGCTGTGCATTTCAAGCATCCTGATGATTAGTGAAATCAACCCGTCCACTCAGTGTATTCAGTTCGATCGCGGATTCCCGCACCGGCTCGGCGAGAATTTGATATCCGACCGTATGCGCGTGCGCTTCCGTTGCCACATCAATATCGACAACCGACACTGTTCTCCGAAGTTGAGCTTTGTAAACAAAGTAGCAAAAACAGCGTTTACAGTAGTAGTTTTTGGGTGGCCGGTCCAGCCCAAATCCAGGCGGAAGGTAAAAGGTCAAATACGTCACCGCAATACTCGTCAACTGCAGTATTATGGACAGGACGTTGATGAAGATCAAAAAGCGGAATAATACCGTAGACTGGCGAACTTTGTAAGGTACTGTCTTGGTGAAGGAAATGCTCAAGACAAGGCCGAGAATTGCAAAAATAAATGATAAGAGACCAGCTTGTCGCATGAATTTCACTGCTGACTGCACTTGCTTGGAGTCGTTCCCGGTGACACTCTTGCAGAATCGGCACACGAGACATGGTCGTGTCATACGCGAAGCCAATAAAGTGCTAACGAAAAACGTAATGCTAGGAGCAAGGAAATGAAATACAACATCACACAGGATGAATCCAACGCTTGGATTGTTATTGTCTGGAACTGATGCCGTGGTGGAATTGTCGGAAAAGCGAAACAATATCAGAAAATGTCGATATGCATCGCTGGCGGACGAAAGGTAAAATTCTGGAAACAGATACCAGATGATTGATCTGACTGCGACAGGATCTATGCGTTACAAGTAGTGATCAAAACTAATTCACAATAAAATTGTTAACGATACCTAGTGACATCCAGCGCATCGTTTGCAAATGATTGTGTAGAGTAATTACAACAACCTTTACGAGTACTGTTTTTAACAGAGCGGAAAATTGTGAAATCTACATGTAATGTAATTGTGCATATGCATCTCGAAATAAGTACTAAGAGGTGGCCACTGTAATTATGCTTACGAAACACTGTATTTATTACCATACGTGCATACGTACCAGAAGAAGTCCATAATCGAGCAATGATGACGATTATCTGCGATATCCCGAGCATCCAACAGGCGTTATGAGTTACGGCGCACCAGTATGATTTCCGGAAGCTGTGAATGTAGTATCGTATGCGAATTTTGATCGGCTGCCATCGTGCGCTGAGGTTTCGCCAAACATGTGAAAGCATTTTCACTCGAAACAACCAGGTACGGACAATTTTATTTTTCTTGATATTTTTCTGGTCATATAGAAATCGCGGCTTGCGTTAACAATATGAAGGTATTATGCATTACATGGGTCCAGATATTACGGTAAGTCACCATATACGGAGAATACTTTAAAGAAGGTGTGCAGGTAAACCTCTTTGAGTACCACGGAAAGAACGGCGCTAGGTGATGCCGAAAGACTGCATGCTCGTAAGCCACACAGATCCACGACAACCTAGTCTCGCACCTAGGGAATCGAGCTGCCGACCCATGCCGTATTAATCAATAATTCAACCTTGAATTACTCCCATCGTTGCATCAGCTTGCCCGGCCGGAGCGCCTGTTCAGCAATCCCCTAAACAAAGGCTTCCTGTTTGTCATCCATAAGAACAAAATTTTAGTGACATAGACAACTCACTCAAGTAACTGAGGTTATGTCATTTTAATAAGGGCGTGACATCCAGATCATAATAAATTATGTGATAAAGCGAAGCAATGATATTTCAGGTGATCGGCCTGATTTATGCGTAAGTAATTAATTCTGTAAATGTATGAACAGACAGAACAGTAGATTACACTACTTACTATATGCATTCATTACTATAATAAATATATAAGTAATAACTTCACTGACTGTATGAGTGCATGAGCGTCTAAGGCGCAAAGATATCACGTAAAGATGGCACATAATTATGTCATCCGTACGTATATAATAATTACTAGAGATAACATAATGTCCAGTCCCCCAACACAATGTCCAGCATTGCACCACGACAACTCCCAGTCCCCCCACCTTATCGATTGGTCGTATGTCGCAACATCCTTTGATGTCCATAATCCCGACGCACTGGAACAGACAAAAAATATACTACTGGAATATTGCAAAACAAGATTTACTGGAATATAAAAAAGAGCAATAACATGCTAAAATAGATAAGTGCTTACACTTTCTGGAAGACGAGACGGTCTCGATCTATAGATAAATGTAAACTCGTAAAAATTATTATCGTAAGACATGACCGATAATAAAAATTTCACACAAGTTTCAGAAAAAAAACATTTTGCTTGACATTAAGTACCGGTGGATAGAAGTCCTGTGTAATAGTGTAAGTACGTATATTAATACTGAACCGGTACTGATTGTACAACTGCCGTTCTCACATCGCAAGGCCAGCGAGATATCCCTGGGCATCACTGTTACACGTTTCCCGTGAATGGCCAGCAGGTTGGTGTCCTCAAACAAGCCCACCAAGAAATGTTCCGCTGCTTCCTGTAAATACGCCAATAATAAAATTTCCGCTACCATATGATTATAAATGGAATTCACGACAACGAGCAACACACGTCTAGCAGGAACGCTAAAAGCCGCTGGGTACTGCATCTTAACAAGTAAGCATTGTAAAGGGCACCATATAAGATCGATCACAGGAGTAAAGCTGGCCTAGGAAACGGGGTGCAATACTGTATTCCCTCTGGTAAAGTAGTCAATTTTGTATAGTGTGCCTAATGGCATGTGCAGGCCTCTTATTGAAACAGCGTGATGACGACACGTCCGTGACATCACAGACTATTGTGTAAAATTCCGTGCGCCGACCAGAACCCACTCTAGAGGTTTTAAACTCTTCTTGTCACATGGTAATAGTATCCTGCAGAATTTCCGTTCTTAAAAATGCGTTTTGGTTGATTCTGGAATTAAGTCCAATTCAACTGTGACGTCAGGAACGTGTCGTCATCACGCTGTTTCGATAAGAGGTCTGCACATGCCACTGATCACACTATACAAAACTGACTACTTTACCAGAGGGAATACAGTACATTACCCCAGTACCATACTGATAATCACAACCGAAAATGATAAAAACGTGGATAGGTGGTGAATGCTAGCACGCTGGCAAAGCTCATTTGTGTAATGCCATCATATCTTTTAGGGTACCACTATAGGCACCCCCATACACCCCCTTTCACTAAAGGCACCCCCATTGCACCGGGCTAGCTATAGAACATGAAAACAGGGGTTTTTTATTTACGCAATTCAAGAGGGGTGCCTATAGCACACGGGGTGCGAAAAGGGGTGCCTATAGTAAACGGGGGTGAAAAGGGGTGCCTATAGCGATTTCCTATCTTTTATTATTATTACTAAAGCTTTGCAGATGTGTATACAAGTAGGCATAATCTTTAACGAATTCGAAACCAGTTTAGGACGGTTATCATCGACTTGAAGTTTGAATAAGGAAATTTCAAGTAGTACGCGTTGCATGACCATTAATCCCCGAAGTCGTACCTGGAGGACTTGAAAAGCGGCAGCCTGAAAGCGATAATTTTTCTTGAATATCCTTTCAGTAACTTCACGCACGGTTCGGGCAAAGGTCATTCGGGGTATCAACGGAAATGTACTGTTCTGCAGTCGGCGAATTTCCTGCAGCACCAGTACACCAGGACGGCGCCGTTTCGGTTTAGGTACCTGCTTCCGGGCCATGTTGTTACGGTTCGGCCTGCGTGGCGGCGACTGCGAGCTGCTGGAACTGGATGAACCGGAAGAAGAAGGAGGCGGCGACGGTGAGGGGTCGCGTGCTGCTGCTCCATTCTGCTGTTCACGACGCACCGGTACACTTAACGTTTTTCTCGGTACTCGAGACCCTACTTGCGATCTCGATCTGGAGCGACTTGGAGTCGCCTGTCGTCTACTTGGGCAGGGATTTTTTAAAGGTCGCACCATTTCAGAATTTCAGTCGATCAAGAGCTACCAGTCTTCTAAACAGAGACACTATTTACTGTCTAAATTCTAGGTAATGTTATCTGCAGTTTGCTAAATCAAATCTTTCGGTTAACTGATATGAAGATTTAGAATTAAACCTATGCTTTGCATGACCGACTGATTTGTAACATTTGTTGTTGCTGTTTTTGTAACTCCCTGATTTGTTCCGTACGCGCCAGCTTTTTGTGGACCTCTGGCACCCATAGCAACGCTTTAGAACTGCGCACATAACAAAACTCTGCTGTTATTCCATTATGCATTTGATCGGTATAATTATAGCCTTCCAATACTTTAGCATCTCGAATCGGCTGCATGCGTGGAAAACGTCCAATATGGTTATGACGGTGAAAGCATAGTTTTGAATGACAGAATTTTGTTCACATTGATGTTTTCTAGCTGCGTGCGTGACTACGATACTACCTTATGACCTTATCATTCTCATTAATTGTAAAAACCGACTTTGTATATATCACAAAGGCTCGAACAAAAATGTTAATTCAGTTTAGATTTGCCGCAGTTAGCTATTGCATAAATATTAATTAACCCTATACGTTACGCTAGCCACCTCCTGCAACTGTTTCCACAAACGCGATGATTCTATCTAAGAAATTTCAGACAAACTACTACTGCAACTGATTTCTAGAAAAAGTCGCCTCGGCGATTACTGATCTGCGCAAATTAAAATACTCGAAGGGTATTCAGCATATGCGTCATTTGCAAGCAAAGTTTCAAACTGAACCGCAAAACAGAAAAAACGTTCGAGCATGCCGACTAATTATAAATGCTGGAAAGCCGAAACAGAGTTTCAGTTTGAAACAGAGAAGTATGCAGCTGAATTCACAAGCCATGAAATAAAATTTAATAATGATAACGCACGCGAATCACTGACTATATAATAATATATTCTCTGACTACGTGTCCCGCATATCTTCGGGACACGTAGAGTTCGTTACATATACGATAAGGTTAACGATGTTTGCACATACGATGTGCACCTCTAGTTATTAAAATTATTACCGGTTAATGGCGTCATTCTGCAAGCAGAAGAATTACACAATATTGCCGCGAGGTTGATCGTTGTGTTGTCGATGAGAACTATTTGTAAAGAGCGAACTAGCTGTAAACAGCAAACGTAATATCCTGAACTTGCATTGAGTTTACGGGAATACGATCATGGACTTCAATCGGCATCATTTTAAATCTGGAATGCTTGGACTGCGTATGCCTGTCAAAAATCGTGACTTTACTCGTTTTTCTGGGTATAGTTTGCAGTCAAATTGATTTCCGTTTTGTGGGTCTTCATCTTTGTATATGCATGTATTTACTGGGATGCTGCAATGGAGGTACAACGGTAACTTCTCTGTTTTCGGCTTCTACCTTTTTGTGACTATATATGGTATTTCGACTTTTTCTAACCTGTACTATGAAGTATGCTTTTAACAACAGAGAGATATAAATTCTGAAATCCTAAATGTAAGTAAATGTGGTAGGTCAAAACGGAAGTACCGGTGGGACTAACTTCAGTGATGAGTGCTTCACATAATTATATAATTTTATTGCAATATAATTATGTATATTTGTTTTCATTGGTATAGTTAAGTATACCGTACGGGAACCATGTTTACAGTTTAATTAATTTTATGAAATGCTGACTACACAGTCCACACTGCCACTACAGATATAGCGCAACAGCCGGCTCACACGTATATTAGCAGCTGATTATTACTGTGTTTAATTCATCTCAACGATTCTCGCAATCAGCTCGAAATCTGCTGAATTTGCCGAGGTCGAGACCCTTCGATGAGCATTTGTCCTCAGAATGTTAATCAGTTGTTTATAACATATAGAAATAAAGCTCTTCGCTGGGAAATGCTCCTCAAACCTCGTCGCGTACTCTCTACAATACTGCTGTTTGCAGCCTTCTGGTTTGTCCTGAACTTCTTCCCCGGTCTGCCTTTTCTGTCCTTTCGACGTGCCAGTAAGTACTGCCTTGGATTGTCTAGTGTGTCAGGGATAAACCCGGCCATTCCGTTGCAGGTGTGAAGGATGTCGTGTCCTCTTTGACGAAGCTGATCACATTCCCGTTCTCATGGCTGACGCGAGAATCACGCCAGGGTCCTTGGTTGTTCCGGCCCGAACGAGACGAAGAAGTAGAAGATTACCGTCGGATTGAATATTATTGTGAAGCGCCACAATTCAATGGTACGAATCCTTTGAAATTATGCAACACTTTGCATATTTTCACTTCATTTTCAGCACGTTTTCTCTTGATACAGATTTTGGTTTTTGACTTTATTCACTAATTATAATTCAGTTTCCATAAAAATAATTAAAATTTAAAAGTAAGATTTACATTTAGCTTCTTTCGTAGTTAGTGTAAATCATTATATTCTGTCATTTATTTATATAAAGCTGTAAACATTAAGATTTCACAAGTTCCGAATTTTGAACTGATTTCTCACAAGTTTGGACTTTTTTGAAACTGATTTAAGAACTTAGAAAACCACTCATCATGGATCTCTAATTGATAATCCCCAGATCGGATTTTGAGTGTGAAATAAATGTTATTATGCTTCTGTTTTGAACAGCGTCTGTCCCGAAGAATCAGAAAATACTGGGCATGCAGATGCTGATTCGCCATGGCGATCGCGGAGCATTGTTTAATGTGAAAGATTCTTCACACAAATACTGTCCGTATGACGAATCATCATCACAGTCAGACATGCTCCAGTCGTACTACTATGCTGCCTCTCTGCTGACAAAGCCCGAAAATCATAATCCCAATTTCCATTTTGTTCCTGAAAGATCGGTGTGTTTAAATGGACAGTTAACCAGTAAAGGAGTGGCACAGCACCTTGATTTGGGCTCCGCTGTACGACAACGCATGGGTAAACTGGCCAACGATTGGATTTCCACCGATACACCTGTGCATTCCACGTTTTACCCCAGGACTTACCAAAGTGCTCTGGTACGTCAGATCTCTTATACGCAGCTCTATTATAACGAATTATATTATTATGCGGGGTATTGCTGCGCAAGCTATGAATATTTAAAAAATCACAGCGAAGGGATTTTTTCGCCGATTTTGCGACAAATTGAATTTTGGTTTCTTCCCATACTTCTGTAAATCTAGTTCTATTGTAAATTGATGAAAAGGTGAGCTGGGAAATTTTAGCCAGTTTCCGTGAGGCTCGAAAGCTTGTGCCCGAAGTGTGAAGAATAGCTAAAAAACGGTTCAAATTCGAGTTTTTTTAAGCTGTAAAATACTGGTCCAGTATCTGCAGATATCGGTAGAAGTACTTGGTATATTTCTTCTGCTTGACGTTTTGGGCATTACTTTGCACTTATAGACCGTTATTGTATAACAACGACTCCGGTTTTTCAATTTGTCCAATATGTCATGACGCTGTGATTTTATTCAGGCATTCATGTACGGCCTCAATCCATCAGCTGACAACCACAATCCTCATAAGATCAGTCTTGCCCCAACCGATGATACAATGTTCTGTACGTTAGCGGGAACCTGCAAATGTGTGACCGGCAGCAAGTTTGGGGACGAATATTGGCGTCTGAAGATGGATTTGTTCAAAAAAGATGTGGAAAGCATTACTCTGATCACCCGGGTTCAAGAACTCTTAAAGGGCCACTTGGATAAACCGCTGCGTGTGTGGCCGACACATGTGTTCGATGTGATGCTGCAGTTCGCATGCCACGGTGGACACATGCCGTGTTACGATGGCACATGTATTTCCTACGATGAGCTGGTGGAGATCATTGAGGTTCTTGAAAGGTTAGCGGAGAAGCTTTCGGACCAGCCCAGTGTTCGGATGTATTCGGTTGTGGACGCGTATGGACTACTGCAAATCATGGTGGACAATCTTCAGACGGTGGTGGAAGGAAAGGCGCTTAATTCAGCTAAATTCACACTGTTCTCGGCGCATGATTCCACCGTTGTCCCGGTGATTCATTCTCTGGGACTGCCCTTCAAAATTGTCATTCCCTATGCCAGTCATGTGTTGTTTGAAGTGTACTCGGTGGATGGCGTCGAGGAGGATAAATTCGTCAGGATACTGTATAACGGTGAAGACATAACGCTCAAAACACTATTTACTGGAGAATGTGATCAGGATAATAAGAGGTGTTTGTTTCGTGTGTTTAAAAAATTTGTGGACGGTCAGTTGAGGGAAGAATTTCATGCTGCGTGTAATTTGACTCGGTAGTTGACTGAATCTTTCGTTGTCAGATACGCACGCAGACTTGCCGCTGTGATACCAAAGATGTGACGGTTTATTTTAACCTGGTGGATTTGTTTGAATCTTTGCCTTTTTCACTGATGATCCTATAGTCCTGTTCCCGGAAATGTTTTCCTTCGGTTATTAAAATGGAAGTTTTGCTTCAGTGGTTTATTGGAAATAAGTAACGAAATCTGGGCAGAAATCGAATTCGAGCAAAACAGCGCAGTTTACTTAGTTTTTAGTTTTACTACGGTAGTGACCGTATTAATATTGTGGTGACTCTGTTGTACCTGTTCTGATAGCCGATCCCAATAAAATAACCGTTTGTAGTAATTATGGATTATCATTTTACAAGCGAATAATTCAAAGATGCGTGCCAAAAAATGTGCCATTTTGCCCCAGATGCTACTTACAGCTTTCGCGAACTTTATCCAATTCCGTCAGTGATTTTAACCATATATTATATGAATAACCAAAGGTATTGTTTTATAACCGATTGAGGTTTTCATGAATGACAAAACTTCTGAAAATGTGTCTGCCTGTTATAGCTATTGCTGAGTTCTTTTATTTAACTAAGTCTTTTTTTTCAACTGGACAAAGTTTGGTAACGTCATGATCAGGACGTGGAAAACGTGTGGAATATATCGGCACGTGCACAGAACATTTAATTTGAGGAAGTTTAGGTACATAGTGTGAAAACAGGAGGAACAGCCTTACTTTCAGTTACTGCAGTTTGAAATATCTTAACCCTAATTAACTTGTAGGTCTGTCTTTAAAAATTCAGAGGAACAGCATTATGCGGAACTGCCGGCTGGGTAATTATACTGGGAAATCCCGTCCAGTTGCAATACATCTGGCGCTGAATCGTTCGTGCACGAGCGTTTAATTGTTTCTTCCATTTCGTTCGCCGATTCTGGAACCTGAAAAGTCAAAGAACATAGTATCGAATCATACCAGTTTTTACCGGCGGGATATCGATGTAAATCGATCGTCGGTTTCAATCAGCATCAAGTTCAAAGCTGTCCTAACAATAAGAAGCCACTGTTCTGTTACGCATAACAAACGTGTAAAATTAAAGGAATCGCAAGTACTAGTATCTCTTAAAGTAGCTCCATCCGGCTGGACACATTAGTACAGTTCTTTATGCCGCTGTAACAATACTTAAACGTACATATTTACTATTTACGCACCATGTCTTCACTTGTGCCTCTGTAAGGCCCAATAACTCGGCCAGCTCCATCCTCTTGGAAACGGTCAAATATTTGTCGATTTTGAATTCTGTTTCCAACCGTTCGAGTTGCTTTGTACTATACGCCTGTCTCGGTTTCCGGTCAAAACTGGCTTTTCGCGAGCGTCTGTTCCGGAAACCTACATCAGAAACCACATATTTGATCGAGCCGTAAACATGATAGTCTTAACAATTGTAAGAATCTGATATAAATTTGAAGTTCAATAAATTTGCACGTCCATAAGGCGGTGAGTACACTCCACACATACCTGGATAAGAACAAGCTGGGAACTGGGCCGGAAGTATGTGTTGCAAGTTTGATATCAGTTGCGGAAGCTGCAATGGTAAGTCGCCGGATCTGCTGTTAGTTTCCCAAGGGGCTCGAAGAACTTGACCTCCTGGTAAAGGACTTTTCCGAATAGTTTCCGAAGCGTTTCTCACAGTGCCGCTGGTCGAAGCCCATGCACCGGCATCTGACCCTTTTCGGTACAGAATGGATTCGATGGAAAAATCCTTTGATTTCGAATGCGTAAAATCTTCCATTCTCTGTAAACGGGAGCAAGTATGTTCGTTACGCGGAGAAGCTATGACGCGTGACCGATGGCCATACGCACGCACATCCCTAATATTGCATAAGATACAAATTTGACGGTGTTGGATACGCATATTAATTATCCTAAGCAGATTTAGACGCATGTGTCACGTTAATTATCGGTAGTTTTTCGATTGACCACTGATTAGCTACGCACGATTTTTGCGCAGAAGGTCGCATTATGCATAAACTGCTAAAATGAATTTAACTTTTACATAATTCGCTAAAGGTCATACAACCGAATAAGACGTGTCATGATAATCACAACATCTTTTAGAAGGATAGGGTTGTAAACATGCAACCTATTCCGGTCTGTATGCGTTATGAATAGCATTATTTTAAAATATATAAAAGCTGTGCTGCTAAACTTTTACTGCTATTAGTATTACACTGATTTTAGTACACAAATAAGAATAAACAGATCTGTATACTTAAAAATATTAAAAATATGTAGAAAAAGCATAGTTATAGATCTGACGCGTATACATAGCTGGAGTGCCATATAAGCAGTACGAAAATCCCCCATATAAACCTGTATTGTTTTCCTTCAACACCCTACATAACAGCCCACGAAATAGAATTACCCCACAAAAAACAACTTACCTGTTTGTTTACTAGTTGGTTTAGCTTCAGTCCGGCACAAGGAAGTTTTGCGTATTACAAAATTTTATAATCTAGAGGTTTTGCAGCACTGTTGCTGCACACTAAAATTCTGAAGTCTTTAACGACCCCGATGTAAATCAACCAACCATAATGCTCGTTTGCCGATAGAAACATGGATCTATAGCGCCTCTCTAAACGCTCCAGTCATCTTCGTCTGTCTGATTATCTCTTTAAAACCGCAGTTTTTCTGCTTACCTAACAGGATAGCTTAATGTTACAATGCCGCGACAACTGAGAACAATGACTGTCTAATCAACAACATTTCCTGCAATAACCAATTAGATCTCGATTAGCGCTTCAGAAAGACGGAACATAAAAGCAGTTGACACACATCGATCGCTCGATAATCAGTGTTTAGCATTAAAGAGGATCACATTTAATTGTTACTGGACACCATGTTCCAGAAATGCTTCGTTTTTGCATAACAGCAGTAGACGTTGTAAAAATAGTGCTTTAAAGCGCTGGCTAGTTGCGCTAAAGCTGAATTAAACAAGAAAATCAATCAAGAACAGCTATAACAGCAAATGGCGTGGCATCTTAAGCTATTTTTGTTTATTATAAAGAAATCCGACCTATATACCGTACACCACAATCTGCTTTACAGTTATAAGTTACAGCTATAATTTATGTAACGTTACATGCTTCTATATCGTGTACCTACTAAAAGCTGTTTTCCAAAGGTCACTTCAAACATCGTACGCACAGCGGGGCGCGCGTGCATACACCCATACTAATTACATCGATAACTTATTCTGTTACTGAAGCATACTAACAACTTTACACTAAATTTATCAACGTGACGCACCTGTACAGATATGTGCAGTATGCAGCTGGATCAGAAAAATTTAATAATGATCAAAGCAGAGACCAATGGCAATCAAAACATTAAAGTACGTCGGTATATGTAAGTCTATGTGGAATGTCACCTGGATCCCACATCAGTGCGCCCATGAACTGGCTTCCTGATACAGTAGAATAAAATGTAGGATAACTCGGAAGTTTATGCACGCTTATGAACTTTGTTGAGGCAAATTGAGCGTTTGTCTATCGAGACCGTTTTGTTATTCATGGTGTAATTGAAACACGTATTTATGCGCTCCATTATGTCAGTCTAAATGATCACCTAAAAGCCTCAGCGATATTAATCAATTCATGATTGTTTAATCAGATATTCCATATTTACCTATCATGAAATTATATTCTGTCTGACATAAGTGTTTCCAAATAGGCCGCTTTTACAGATTCGCTAAGTGCCGTATAACTGACCTTAAGTTACAAAGTGGCTTTTGTGCCGAAGCTTGTCTATCCCATGTCAACCTGTCATTCAACAATATCCATAAAATC
Source organism: Paramacrobiotus richtersi (assembly GCA_034698045.1). Classification (NCBI taxonomy): domain Eukaryota; kingdom Metazoa; phylum Tardigrada; class Eutardigrada; order Parachela; family Macrobiotidae; genus Paramacrobiotus; species Paramacrobiotus richtersi. The sequence continues at coordinate 17,427 of JAQGAU010000336.1, forward strand.
ACGTTCTTATGGTAACGTGGCTGGTTATTAATCGTTACAGACATTTACTTAATAGCTACATTAACAATTTATAGACTTGCGAATGTCATCACAGTGTAATGGCACGAAAAACATTTACTTTCCAAATCAAATTCAATTTCTGTTGCAAGACCGGTACTTCAGACGGTTGACGGCATCGTAGATGCAATTTTGAGATACGGTGCGCATGCAAGATGTGATTATTTGTCAGAGTTCGAACACTGGTCAAATAGTAATCAACACGAACCCACCCGTTTCAAGTCTTGCATGCGTAGGCTTGGTTTTGGCCACAGTTGGTACTGCTGCAGTGGTGACCTTTGACAAGCGCCAAACAGTGGCCCACACACTCTGCATGTCTTTCTAATGTATCTCGGAGACACCGCTCAACCACAATATATATGCTATATATGCTACACTGAATCCCACTTCTTATTGCGGCTTATAATGCTTTAACTGGCATGCAATATCCTCTAACGAAAACACGCGCCGACCAAATTGAATGACCAAAACGTCGTGCGACTCTTGGTCTAGTAGACAAATCGCTTCGGGTACGGGTTCTGATGGCAAGATCAGATGCAAAGTCTTGCTTGTCACAGTTAATCAGACAGATTTCATTTTTTAGCACCAAATTTGAGGTTATATTTTTGGTCTTTCGAGGTCACATTCTCCTTGCGAAAGAACAATCAGCTGGTCTCCAGTTAATTTTCAGTAGCCAATTCTTTTTATTTATTTATTTATTTATTCTTCCGAAGCAGACAACCCTTTTACACAGGACTTCAAAGTCTCTCTTTTGTTTCTGCTTACGCAGTACTTGCACTTCGATATTTCTTAAGACCAGAAACAGTAATTTAAAAATTGATAAATGTTCGTATTATACAGAATACCTAGCTGCAACTGTGGAAAGCGATCGCCACATGTACAGTAACTGCACCAGTTTGTATCTTGTCATACAGTTCCATAATTTATGTATCTATAGTTCCACGGGTCCACTGGCTCAATTCGTGGGTGCTCAAAGGATTATTAGTTCACTAACAGAACCACGTCATCTTAAATGAAAAGAAAAGGTTATTATAAGTGCCTTTGCTTCAGAGACAGGATTACAATGCAGATGTGGAATAATTTTATTTATCCTAACTTGCAAATCGTTTACAAGCATATAACTCGAAAAGCTTGAACGTACGAGTTTTGTTGTAAACCACGAATTAGGTCGGCATTGTCAATATTTACGTACACATTTGAGCTCAAACATTTTTTTCTCGTAATTCTGTAAATATCGTTGTCGTATCTCAGGAATAGAATAAAGTCGAACATCTTCTTACCGTGAGCGTATCAATCAGAAGGACTTGCACTAAAAGATACGCCAGTCAGATGGTTGTAGAGCTAAAAAAATCTATTTTTAATTCCCAACATAGAAAAGTATTTAGTTGACTTCTCAGAATTTGCGGCGCGATCCTAAAATTCTCTGAAGTGTAATTTAGCGGAATTTTTCCTCGTGATAACCTTACTGATTCTGTTGCATTAATGTCAATATTTCTTTCGTTAGTCCTGCTTAAACTTAGAAGTAGCACCATCCATATAATTTCGAGAATGAGAATATTATAAAATATTCAGATTTAAAACATTTCACAGCAGCACTGGTTATGGTTTAGAAAATTAAGGTAACAATTGTTCTTATATGTATTATGCATATGAGCGTGGACGGCCGTACTGCGTAATGCCGTCTCACTTGTCAGGATGACCTGCGTCTTTTGTATACATAATACGAATAAAAACTCCTAGTGCAGATAATATTCTATAAAATATGGTGTATCAATCAAGTTCATAGTTTTATAATTAGTCGTGACCGTACAAAAGTCTCATCCAGTCAGCCACACCTGCATGAACCGTAATTTCCGCAATAAATTAAACGTTAAAGCGTGTTTCCGTAAATAAATTAAACGTCTTTCCGTAAAACTTTCCACAATAAATTAGTAAGGAAGCTACCAATATTAGCAACCGTAGATCAAGAGCTGCACTGTCATGCTGTGGCATGGTGATTCAGACCAAATCACCATTAAGCGCTTTAATGATGTCGAATGTGATTCACGCTTGGCAGCAGTAATCTATTGTTTTTTGAGTTTACATAATAACTCCTAACAACGAATTTGTTTGGCCGTTTCTCTCACGCTGCTTATTAACACTTCCTTATTTTAGTATGATGCACAAGAATGCATTGATTCATTAATGAATACTGAACACATTACTAACTGCGGACCGGCATGCGATTCCGCACGAAGTAATTAAATCAGCACGAGCAAAGTCTTATTATCAACCGGAACGAAAATTTAGTATAACGAAATACTCTCAACCCGAACTTCGTGTCCGTATCCGGTTTACGATGATATATCTTTTTCCAGTACCACCAAATCGGCCAAGTCCGTAATTGCCCGTATCTTTGCTTAGGATATAATTATGTCAATTTTGGTTTCATAAAATCATGGTTCTTTCAGTGGTAAAATCAACAGTTCTTGATTATCGATCTCGAATGGTGGCATTGTTGCCGATCCTTATTATGATATTCATTGGTAAGTCAGGCAAGCGCCACATGGGGAATTTTGCATGTGGTTATTCTACATATAAATCGCTGCGTAAAAAAGATACTTTAAAATATATCTTACACCAGAAAATGATAATTATTATAAGCCGTGTACTCAAGCCGCTCGCTAGTAATAAAGGGAACAATTGCTTTGGTTACTCTACAATTATATATGTACTGAACACAAAGTATACAATGCGGTTGTTCTCTTACATTAGTAAATACTAGCGAGCGGCTTTGCGTGTACAGTATTTACTATTCTTAATACTTTCTGATTAGTGTCCTTAACTTTATATAGTACTAGTAAATCCAAGAATACTATCTACCATACTATGATGAGAGTAAATTAATCTTGGTAAATCTAACCAAAAGCAGGCTCATCCGCCGGCGGCCGGCAGCGCCTCTAGCAAGATCTGCATTAATTAATGCATGTCGATGGCGTAATACAACATAGTTAGCAGACGGTACATACCGTACGTATACGTCCATATTCGTGCGATTTTCGCTTCGTGATTTTTGACAATAAAAACCATTTTGCGGTCTTTGCCGATATCGGAAAAATATTACTGATATTTCGTCAGTAAAATCGAGGTAGATTTACTTCTGGAAGTACATCTCCCTTGGAAAGATGAACTATAACGTATTGACGTGAATTATTAAATTATTGAATTCTGTGGGCATTTTTTTATTCTTCAGATCATTCTTATTTACGTTACGCTCCGATTTTCAGGTATATGCCACTGCGAAAAAAAAGAAGACAAAATTACCAATTACTATTACTACGATTACCAGAATAAAAGCTTGGTAGAAGCCCAATTCCCGGATCCTCCAAGCAGAAGTGGACGAGTGGGCCCCACATCGTCAGCAAACGAACGATTCGAAGACTGGGACAGGAATTATCGCTACAAGAGCGTAGAAAAACCACTAACACTGGTGTTCAGCCGGATTATACGAGAAAGGAAACGGAAGGTCACCAGTACTATGACTTCCCTCACAGAAGCGAATAACATAAAAATAAATATAAAGAATTAATTTTCCAACAATTTCCGAAAGCAAACGTTCGCAAAAAGTTCGCCTGACTTTGCCAAGCATAATGACGTGTTTATGAAACCTCTTTATCGGAATGGGTCAAAGACTCCCCTGGATGGATGTACAAGCACGTATTCGCGTCCAGGGAACAGCCGTCCGGATGATTAACGGAAAACCAGCATTGTTTGGTTTTGACTGCCGTTTTCAACTTTTTACTCCGCTTCTGCGGATCAGAATAATTTCTCAATCTGACTTCCGCATTGTAGACTTCGAAGACATGTTGATTATTCCTTATAAAAGTCTGTAAACCACCGCACTGATTTTTCATTCCGGAAATCGTATCTTCGTTCAAAAGTTTCATCAGATCGCGCAACGCCACAACTCCGCCAGCATTCCATGATTTCGTCGAGGGGACTGCAATTATGTTAACAGAACGTAATAGCTCGTTAACAACGGTAGTTATAACGGAATCCCGCGTCGAAGAGGACAGTGTCGTGCAGTTGCGAATGGGCTCATGGTTGGAGCGGATGACAAAGTTCGGACGTCCGGTCTGCAAACGCGAAGCCAAAAAGGCTGTTCGTTCACAATCTTTTGCAGCGTGCTCTTCCGCTGGGTATAAACGCCGGCGTCCAATGAAGCACTTTCGCTTTGTCGATGGGATACGCAATGTATCTTCTTCGATAACAAAACCCAGATTCGAGCAGATGAACCGCAAATATTTGAAGTACGCTTGGTATTCGCTTTCATTTCCCGGTTTGTTGAATTTGTGATTAAAATCAAAGGCACAGCACGGAAGAAGAAAGAACTTTGTTGTGTAAGATGATCTGGAAGACATACACTTGTCTGACGTAAACGGAAAAAGATCTGCACGACAAAAAGTGAAACAGCAATAACATGCATTAAAATGACACAGACCACGCAGGTTGTAAGAGAAAAACCAAATAACTATAGTCTGAAAGTGCTGTTGTACAGCAAGACACTTGCACACATTTACAACGGCAAAACGGAATAAATAGTTATCTTCGCGGCGCTATCTCAAGCTCTGGCGTTACCTTGATGCGATGTATGGAATCCATGGTGTCAGTTCATCGGAATGGTTGCCAATAATCCAGTCATACTGTGGAAGCGTTTCTATCGAGGGGTCCAACGTTCTCTCCACTAATGTTGTGCCCGTTCCATATTTGTCCCATATTTTTCGCTGCCGTGTATCAATACCGACTCCCGGATGCTACCATCATCATAATTCTTTGAGATTCAGTGATATCGCAACTGACCAGAAACTTACGCCTTCGCAAGATAACAGATGCACCAGAAGTCCATTCCCGCAACCCAGATCAACGAAACTCTGCTGTCCACAACCAGTGCGCCCCCTTTCGTCCTCCCACAACGCCTGAAAATTAAATCAGTAAAATATAATAAAATTAACGCGGATGAAACCGAGCATCATTAAATACGTGATAAAAACAATGCAGTCACTTTCTTTCTCACCAACAAATACGCAGCGATCCCAATATCTTCGCTGACAAATTTATGTGGATCCGTTGACTCGGCCCAATCCTACTAAAACAAATTATAAACGTCTTCTACTGTGGTAGCAATCCAAATTGTGAAAGCTATTCTCACTCGAACAATTTGTTTTCCATACTTTCCTTTCAATCTCTGGACAATCGCTGCGTATCTCTTGACCGAAACAAGTCGCAGAGAATTCTTCGCCTCAGGAGTGTCATTTTTCTTGGCCGGATCGTAAGTCTTGCTCCAACTCACCAGTTTCGGTAGGAGGGAATTTTTCAGCCAATCTTCCGACGGGGAAGATTCCGCATTATCTGTGCCGAGCACATCAAAGCGCAACAAGGAACCTCCGTTATCGCCTGCGTCTTCACAAACTATGCGATATGTCAAATCCGTCGAAGGGTTTTTTGTCTTACGACACGCGTTACCATCCTGCTGCAAGGGCTTAGGACAGTCCACCGGGCGCAAGTGTGAATTCTCTGGGGTTTTCTGCAGTGGTAAGGGAATGAAAGTGGCGGAATAGTTCGCTTCATCTACAGTAAACAGAGTGTAACATAAAAGGAAACATACGTAACCAAAGTCCGCATGATTTTTCCCGATGCACTGAGCTATGTAAGGTATTTTACCTATAAGTACGGCTTCAGTAACTTCAGCGAAAACACTCGTTCGCGGTATCAGGTTCCGTACTGTCATGGATGTAGCGCTTGCTGGGTCGGCGATGAGTGAGTTTTCGTTGATGAAGTTCCGCAACCACGCGTGCCATACTGCTTCCTCCGTCACTCGAAGGGTGTCATCGATCTCGGAACACGTGAATAATGGCTCGATTCCACATAAGCGACGATTAACCAAATGAGGTTTGGTTATCCACAGGCCTACAGCGGACCATGCCGCTTCGCGACATTCTGGCAAGGATGTGCATATGCACTGGCGAAATCTGCTGTCCATGGTGCAGTTTAAAGCATTGCAAACACCACGAAATGAAGGAATCCAGCTACATATCCAGCCGTGGATCTGACAGCGATCATCAGGAGAGGACTGAAAATATTTTTTCAATTTACCAATTAGTAACACTCATCAGAACAGATTACAACTGATTACAATTAGTAACACTCATCATGCTCAGAACAGACTACAACAAATTACAGCTGAACTCAACAATTTTTACAAGTGAAAAATTTACAACAGAAGGAACTACTCGGAGCGGTTGGCACTGACGCAGTCGTTAGCACTTATTTTTACTTTTTACAAGTTAGATGAAGAAAAGCCAAATTACTTTTTAGATGAAGAAAAGCCAAAGGAAGGATGCATACAAGTAGTCGTGAACCGACCGTGGCGGGCGAACTCGAAGGTCAAACCGGCAAAGGTATATAGCGGAGTACTCAAAACAAAATGGCCTATTTGCTATGTCGAATTGTCGAATGTAATACGATCGCAAAACACCTAAAATTACTATCACCTTACACTTAGTTGCTAGCTATATTTTTTAATCGGACAACATAAAACACAAACAACAGAAAAACCAACTAAAAAAAGAACTAGAAACAGCACACCACTTTCAACCCACATTTCGCCGTGGCCGAATTACTGAGAATATCTCATCTAAATAAGTTGGCCGATGCCGTTCCCAGAACAGCAGAGCGCTCGCTCGCTGCAACTCTACACTAATACGCTGATAAATGTATTCTTTGGCTCGTTTCTCTCCCGTTTCTTGGCGAATCTTACTGACTAACTCAGCGCATCAATCGGTGGGCTTCCGGACCCCATGGTCCCATCGTTTCGAATTCCAACGGACAAATTAACAGGTAATCACCGGTGATGTTCTGGTAATTGGTGACCTTTGCCTGCTCCGCCTGGACTGCCGCAGCTCCCGCTTTTTTGGATGTTGCCGAGAGGTAAGTCAATGCGACCGTGCATTGACGGGTTGCTTGACCATGAGCGAATAATAACAGTGATTCATAGACAGTGTTGCTGGTCTCCAGAACTTAAGGACGAAGCGCGAACGATATGCTTTACCACTTTCTTAGTAATATTACAAAAAATGACTTTATTGTATAATTAAAGACAATACAAAAACCCTACAGATACCCTACAAATTAGGCTACAATACTCATGTAAAATAAACAGCCTATTTACTACTCATGACATATGGTGCAGCTGCTCAATGCGCTCATCGTCAGCTGGTCGGAAATCACGCAAGATCACCCCTCGGAGTATCATGAAATATGAAAACATATTTCAGTTTAACCATCTACCATTATTATGCCGTTTGAAGCGAACATTGCTAATAATAAAATAAGTAGATGAGTGCAAGTGCTGCTCTGTTATTGCATCGTAAATTAGACCGGAAGTGATGCACGGTCAACGCGACAAAAATTTCAGTCACCGTTGACGTTCCGGTGTATGTTAAAAATTCCAGACGAAAGCCTTGGTGTCTGAACTGGCATTTTGAAAATGCGATGTATCACGGCATCGAACTATTTTTTAACTGCTGTGTTTTCTTTGGAACAGATTTTGCACTTGCTGATCCAGAAAAGAGCATATGATCGTCAAGAGAATTCAATTACGTAACGCGAGCTCTTCATTGGTCTGTAGACCGTACTGCACCGCATATTCGGTATTCAGCCGTTTAAGTTTCTAATAATTGTTACTTCTAATCGTTATAGATTCAAAGCTGTACCTAATCGACAAGGCCACAGCTTTAGGATCAATCACACCCCAACCCAATACGACAACCATACAAGAAACGTTATTTGAAGTCCCGAGTTTTAAAACTAGCCGGCATACGTAAACAGTTTAGCATAAATCTTCAAATTTACAATTGTTAGAAGGTACGTATACGACACTATTTACGTAATGTTCCAATTCTTTGAAGGGATGATTGTCGATATGAATCATTATTATCAGACGCTGTTACAGTATTTAACTAGTATCGCACACGCGTATACATAATGTACCTTTTAATATCATTATTAGTATTCGTGTAAGCTTGTGTTTGAGTATGCATAATTACAGTGTTACCTTTAATATTGGAAAATTAAGTATTAATCCCATTTACCCAGTTTCACAATTGCAAGAATTTTAAAAAGTGCAGCTTTAAAGTCGCTAAATTATTGTCAGCAATGCTATTAAACATGGTATTATTAATTTTAGAGCAGTATTAATAACAGGCCATTAACTTAGTTTAACTAACAAATTGTCTTCCAGAATATCAGCATTGTGTTACAGAAGGGAAATGCTCTTTGCGCGCGTGGTACTTTTAATGACGATACTTGTTTTTGAAAATCCGCTAACTGAAAAAAACACCTAAAACTTGAATAAAATATAAGATTTATAAATTTTTTAGCTTTTATTAATGTGCACTTTGAAGATACCGTGTACTTCTATAAGTTCTATTGGTGCGGAGGGCGTACCATCTGCGGCGTACCAATCGCGAATGCACGCATGGGAAATCGCTGAGAGCGCCGACGCAGACCAAACGTATACGTTCTGAGTAATATTTCAGCTGCACTTTGTCGTACGCCGTAGGAGTGTGCGACAGTATGTACTCTCCACTGCACCGACTCCAGTACGGCATCAGTCTGGAAATGGTGACTTGGGACTTAGAAAAATTTACAGTTTGCACCGCCGATCAGTGAAAGTTTATTTCTCGTTCTTGATTTTGAAATGCCTGATACTCAGCAGTTTTGAATAGTATTGCACATCAGTCGCCAGTGGTTTGGTTGAGGTACAAAACACGAAATTTTTGGAGGTGCTTTTGTTTTTTTGCCCATTAAATCATAATTCTGTCAAAATCGGTCAACGAAAAGGTCTGATTTTTCCGCGACCCAAGAACGTAGTCTTTAGACTTTATGGTTTATTCTCCAGTGGCCATGCATGTCGTTCGTTGCTGTGATGGGGTTCTAAAGTTTATTTAGCCTGTTCGTAACTGTACGATCTGCACCCAGCGTTTTAAGGTTGATGTCGCGTTTGGTACTAGGTTCAGGTGTTTATATTTAAGTGCAAGGAGGAGGATCGTAATGAGGTGCCAAGTTCAAGACTTATTGCAGTCGTGGATTTTCAACTAGTTTAGTTCTCCTTATTACTGGTTTTGATGCTGATTCATTTATTTCTGAAAGAATGTGATAATCTTAGCACATCTACGCAGTTCTATTAGAGTACTTGTGTTTTAACACCATCTTCTGTGCTAATTTTGGGTGCTAGTAATTAGGTGCTAGTAATAGAGTAATAGTGTTCAAGACTTGTTAAAAATGTAGATTTGTACATAATTTTGGTTTTATTATTCAAGTTTTAATGCAGTTTCTGAGCTTCAAAAAGTCTGCGCTAATCAGCGCACATAACCAGGACTATTAGATTGCTAGTGTTTTGGCCCGTTTTATGTGTTAATACGGGGGTGCTAGTAATTAATTGCCAGTAATACGGTGCTAGTAAATAAGACTTATAACAAGCGTGGATATCTACGTAGTCTACGATTTATCATTCTGGTTTTAATGCTGGTTTCCTAAATTCAAAAGTATGTGCTGATCACCACGCGTGCGCAGTACTATTAAAATCTATACTGTAATTTATAATTTTTTTAGTACTACTAGTACTATATCTTATTTAACAAGATTTTTTGTTTTAGCCACGAGGTGGTAGTGAATAGGTGCTAGTAATAGGGTGTTAGTCATACCAACAGTACTGTGCATGTGCGCTAATTACGGTGCAAGTTATTAGTTTGGGAATCAAATTCTTGCGCAGAAATTACGCAAAGGTCTACGTTTGTAATAAGTTTTACCCACTTGCACTCAATCACTAGTACCTAATTACTAGCACCCATATATTATTGCAATAACACCGGTGCTTAAACAGTAGCACCCCAACAGTGCTGCGCGTGTATGCTGACTGCAATAATACGGTCAAATGCACCAACTTATAGCACCGGGTGCTAGTAACCAGATGCTATACCAGACACTAGTAAATAGACATTAACACAAAACTCCCAAAGGAATCTTTTTGTTAGCCTTGGGTGCTAGTAATAACGTGCTAGTAACTCAATGCTTGTGTTTCGGGTTTTAGTCATGAGTTTTTGCGCGATTAACCATTTTCCCAAAGCCTGAGCGTTTGTCCCTTAATTATCAGATAAACACTGTATTCAGCATACGTACGCAGCAGTGATAAGGTGCGCTATGGGTCACGCACTAGTAATGGGATACCGGTGTCATGGTCAAGCATCCAATCACTAGCACTCAAATACCAGCACCTTGATACCTGCGCAATTTAATGCAGCCCTACTCAATCTTCACATAGTTTATTCCTGCTTTTAATGCTGGTTCTTCAGTTTTCAAGAGCTTGTGATAATATCAACACATTTTCGCAGTACTATTAGGATACAAGTATTTAAGGCTTTGGGCACCGTCTGCAGTGCTAATGCTAGGGTGCTAGTAACAAGGTGCTGTTGTTCAAGACTTATTACAACCATGGATCTCTGCATAGCTTTTATTTTATTATTTCTGGTTATTATGCTGATTTCTTCAGTTTCTGCAAGTATGTGATAACCTCAAGACATTTGGGTAGTACCATTAGAGTACTAGTTTTTGAGCATTATTTAATGTGCTAATATTAAGGTGCTAGTAATATGGTGCTAGTGTTTAAAACACATTACAACCGTGGATCTCCACATTGTTTCCGTCTTGCTTTTCTTTTTTAATGCTGGTTTCTGAATTTTATAAGATATGTGTTAATCTCTACACGTGAGCAGTAACATTAGATTGCTGATGTTTGAGTATCGTTTTATGTGTTGATGATGGGGTGATAGTAATAAGGTGCTAGTAATATGGTGATAGTATTTAATGGCAACCCAGCACTGACACATAAAATGGTGTTTAGCCATTTATACTCTCGTGTCGCGAGTATAGCATACTTTCCTAAATTTAAAACTGCCACAAAAACTACGAATATTATTAAAACAATAGTTATGTGAAGATTCACGGTTGTTATAAGTATTAAATACTATCACCATATTACTAGCACCTTATTACTAACACCCCATTATCAACACATAAAACGCTACTCAAACATCTGCAATGCAATGCTAGTGCTGACGTGTGGAGATTAACACATACCTTAAAAAATTTGGAAACCAGCATTAAAACCAGAAAAAAACAAACGAAAACTATGTAGAGATTTACGGTTGTAATGTGTTTTAAACACTAGCACCATATTACTAGCATTCCAGTATTAACACACAAAACGCTACTCTAACACCCGCAATCTAATGTTGCTGATTGCATGTGATGGTTATCACATACTTTTTGAAATTCAGAAACCAGCACTGAAACCAGAAAAAATGGAACAAAAACTATGTTGAGATCCACGGTTGTGATAAGTCTCAAACACTAGCACCTTATTACTAGAACCTCAATATTAGCAAATTATATAATGCTCAAACACTAGTACTCTAATTTTACTGCCCAAATGTGTTGAGGTTATTACATACTTGCAGAAATTAAAGAAATCGGCATCAAAACCAGGAATAATAAAATAAAAGCTATGCAGAGATTATGGTTGTAATAAGTATTGAATAACAGCACCTTATTACTAGCACCCCAGTATTAGCATATAATATGGTGCTTAGGCAATGGTGCTCTAATAATACTGCCTAAATGCTTTGAGATTGTGACATGCCTCTAGAAATTAAGGAACCAGAATTAAAATCAGGAATAATGAAGCATAAACTATGTAAAGTTGCGCGGCTGCAATAAGTCTTAAACACTGGCACCTAATTCCCAGAACCCTCGTCCTTACACTTAATAGAAACACCTAAGCCTAGTCCTCAAACGCAACATTTATCTTGAAGTACTCTGGGCAGATACTCTTCTACGAACGGTACGAATAATGCTCTTCCACGAATGGGACGAATAAACTTTAAAACCTGATCACAGCAACGACCGACATGCACGGCCACTGGAGAATAAACCAGAAAGATGGCTGACTTTACGAACCATAACATGAAGTGCGTAAACAAAATCACCTCCAAAAATTTCGTATTTAGCACCACATCCGAACTACTGACGCAATACTATTCAAAACTGCTGAGTGCCAGGCATTCCAAAATCAAAAACGAGAAAGAAATTTTCACTGATCAGCGGCCCTCATAACATGAAGATGGAAACAGAAAATTTTCTAAGTCCCGAGTCACCATTTCCAGACTGATGCCGCACTGGAGTCGGTGCAGTGGAGAGTACATACTGTCGCACACTCGTACGGCGTACGACAAAGTGCAGCTGAAATATTACTCAGAACGTATACGTCGCAGACCAACTCGAGTGACTCACTGGTCTGTACACCGGGTGATTCATCCATTGAAAACCGATTCCTCACTGCTCAGTGCTCACGGACACTGCAGCAGGATCGCAGTGTTGAAGCCACATCCACAGAGTTGCGGTGGATCTGTCATCGAAAGTAAACCGTTATTTTATTTTCGGGATTACATGTATTTTTATGGTCCATTAATCCTCAGTAATGCTGGAATGTGCGAGGATATCCTGATTTCATTGTTGACGCCTCGACGAAAATGGTATGTTTTAGCAGTTGTGATAGCAGTCTGATAAAAAAATAATATGAGGAACGCAGTACTTGGGATTTTTGATGCTCACTTATCTGGTTGAGGTTCCATTTATTTCCCATAAACAGTAAAATTACAGTGATCCTCTGTGAAATGTTAATCTATTAAACTGATCGTTATTTATCCCTTGTACATTCAGTTTTTACTGCGTAAGAGTGGTTTTATTGCGATGCGTCAGTCAAATCATTGCGCATTTTATTAGACTATCGACTGTAACCACAAACATTCAAGTTCACCTGTTGCTTCACTTGCTTATGTTCTCAATGCTGACTGTGCATGTTGGGTTGCGTAAAGCTCTCAAGTACGGTGAGGGACAAATCAACTGCAAAGTTTTCAAAATTCATGGGAAAATTTATTTGTAAACATGAGACTGAATCCAGTGACTGTCCTGGTAAAAGTGAGCAAAATTTTGGACGAGCTGTTGATGTTTTACGTTATATCATTTTCCTCCATCTGTTTGTTCCGACAGCATACGAAAATTGTGCATCAGAGTTGTTGACAGTTTTCAGGGCTTTGTTTAGCATAGGTGATTTTTACGTAATTGTCCTTGTTTGGACGTAACTGTAAGAGCATCAGCGACCTTGACTGAACTGTGCCCGT
>JAQGAU010000337.1:0-30753 GCA_034698045.1 Paramacrobiotus richtersi
AGAGATACGAAGAAGACAGAGGAGCAGAGTCAACCTTTTTCGGTATCGATTACATGCGATGAAATCGATACGCAAAATGGTTGATTCTTTGCTTCCAGTCTTTTTACATGCGCTGCATAATTAATTATATTATTGATGTATTTAAACTTTCTGTGTAATGCAAAGTTCGTGCCACAATGGTACGCACAGAGACATGGACTCATAGAAATGGGCTGCAGGACTTGTATGGTGTCACTGTAGCGCTGGAAACCACGAAACGAAAGATCAACCTTTTCCGTCAACCTTTCTGTATTTTTGGGATTTATTGATCAGAATTATTGATCGTGTCAATTGTCAACCGATCAATAAATCTGACGGCTACATGCGCTCCTCCATGCTTCGCACGATGCGTGCCCAGATGGGTGTGAATCTCGCGGCGGGCATCCTTATCCACATTTTAACCGGCACACTGATGAGCACAAGTAAGCGTTGCAAATGCAAGCGCAAACGGTTTATTTGGGGTTGCTGTGTGGCGAATAAGTTTTATTGAGGCAACTAATCATTGGAGATAAATACATGAAGCCAACAATTAGTTTGCTGTTGCGAACAACCAGACACCCAGTTACCGGCAAGGCGCGTTGTTGTCGAAGGTCTTTGTTGTCTATCGTCGAAAGCTTTCTGGATTTTCATGTGCTGAGTGAGTTGTTGTTTTAAATGAAAGATTTGTTGAATCTCGGAGGGCAAAAAGCTGATCTACCGAGAAGCACTATCTATCGCTCTGTCTATCGTCCTGTTTTGTCAGCACAGTCTGCACACAATAGTGTCTGGTTGTTGGAACCGTAAACTACAAAGTGCTTGGTTGTGTTGGCCTGCGGCCGTAGATGTCGTATTTAGAACCGTTAACTGTACCGCCGGACCTCTGTTATCCGATAAAATGCTGTGCTAACTCATGATCTTTCTAGAGTATTTTCAAAACTTTGCTTTTTCTAAAAGGACATATGATTAAAGCGTTGTAGAATCATACTGTCTCTTGCGAGTGGGATGCAGAAACTGTACTTGTGACTATGACCGAATATCCGGCCCTTGTCTTCACAGATACTGCAGTGACCTATGGCATGTGGATCCTGGGCGCCTACATGTACCTAACCGTTATCAAGTCCTTCTTCTGGGTGCGGAGACTGCATGCTACCCAACTCAGCCTGCTCCCGTCCCGCATCAACCTCAACGACCTTCACCACTTTCTCACAGCCTACGAGACCCTCAAAACGCTGACCCTGCACTACTTCCGCCGCTACAACTACTACTGCTGCAAGTGGCAGGCTAGGTTTGTTTTTGCTTTTAGCGTACTGGAAGTGATTATTACCGTCGCCCTGAAGGAATTAACTGCCCTCCACTGGCCTTTTATCTGTGGACTGCTGGCGTTCATTCCATTACTGGGCTGTTTTCTCTACAACTGCGTTATGTTGTGAGCGTATGAGGACAGGTTGGAGAAAACGGGTGTAGTGTGGACTATTGACTGTTTGGTACGTGTGGACACCGTGCCGATTGATGGGAATGAGACGGTGCAGTTCGAAGCGCTGCCTGGCGTGGTGAACAGTACTGCGCCTGCTCCTCTCCAGACACTGGACGCAATCTTGCTGGATAAGCTAAATCCATAGCCGATTGTTGTACTTCATGCATTACGAAATATTGACTACATACTGTATATATACGAGTATATATCGTGATGATGACATTCTGATCTACTTGCGTTATACTTTTTGTTCCATGTAAACAGATAATCTATGCGAATGCGAAGACTCTTTCTGCATTTTGCGCTAACATGTAAGATTGCAATTTAG
Organism: Paramacrobiotus richtersi; assembly: GCA_034698045.1. Taxonomy (NCBI): domain Eukaryota; kingdom Metazoa; phylum Tardigrada; class Eutardigrada; order Parachela; family Macrobiotidae; genus Paramacrobiotus; species Paramacrobiotus richtersi. The sequence goes on from JAQGAU010000337.1 coordinate 1,821, forward strand.
TCAAACAGTTAATTCAAGGCCGCGATAAGCGAATGTCGCGGTACAGCTTTGTTGATCACAATTTTGTCCCTCTTCTCATCAATAATTTATATCAACTACGGCGTGCTGGCGCGGTGGGACTGTTGCCTAAGTAAAATCCCGGTACTTCTACAGCATAATAAAGGAAATTCAGGCGGACAATGTGCAGCTAAGTTTGAGTAGCCGTCACGCCGCGCGCTGACCGCAAATGGTTCAGGAATATGTATGCGTGTTCCATTCTTTCGCTTCAGTCGTGTAGTGCTGCTAAAACGTATTGACCGGAGCGGAGCGAAGGTTCTTTATACTCGGCTCCAACGCATTTTTTGTTTGCCTACACATATTTCTTTCGGACACGATAGCTGTTTCAAAATGGTCAAAATCGCTTCAAATTTGGCCAGGATATTCTTCCTTACGAGTTCTGGAGCCCTATTGTATTTGGACTATCCTTTCTCAAAAATATCAAAGTCATTAGGATTATGGGTGTACCGCTAGTACCAGACCATGCAGCCGCATAGATAGAGACTGATTAACGCGGAAAGCCCCTCGCGAAACGGTATACAATCAAAAGCGGATCTGGCTCACACAAGATTATCCTACGATTTATGAGCATTATATCGCTCCGGTCTTCATTGCCAGGCTGCCAGCATCATCGGAGAGCGATTACCTAGTTTAGTAAAACAATTGTTTATCTTGCCGATTACTACAGGAGAAACTAGTACCACAAGCCAAGTACAGCAAGGTAACATGCATCCATACGGTTCAAACATGAACTTTGTAAACGCGTATCGAGTACAGATGCTGGTAACCGTTCATTGGCAGTCCGATGCGCAGAATCGGCTCATGAGAACCGGCTGGCTGTTGGCGATTTGGCAGAAATGCGTGATTATAAAGGTATGCATGAAAATGCACGCGTGATTGTATGCTGACAAATGCGAACCAAGTCTATGACTCTATGTTCATCAATCGATTTCTGACGCTCATTGCACAGCAGACAGATGGTCATATCCGCGGAAAACAATACGGCTGAACCGCTGACTGACATCAGTCAACATTTTCTTGTGTAACCTGTGAGTACAATAACACGTGCTGAGCTGTGGGTTACGATTTGAATCCGGCCGGAAATTCCCCGAGGGCACGTACAAAGCAGTAAGTGTCATAATATGACATCACTTTACGATCAGTGCGTCGGGAACGCACATGGACTTAATATACCGGAACAATGATAATTAGTTAAATTCCGCAGTACATATACGTCAGCGACCAAGTCACTGAAATCATTGGACAAATTGTCATTTACATACTGTACACGACGATATTCTTTACTAGAGGGCGACACGGAGTTACATTCTATGCTTCTATTGTATCACTACACTTCGGTGCCGCCATTCTGTGCACTGTCTCCAGAAAGGAACGAGAGACCCAAAAGGTCACAAGATTCAAAATATGATGACTGAACAGGAAGCGAACAATGACTGTAAAATTAACAGCGTGCGCTCCGCCATGCGTCGTACCATGTTTATCCAAATGGGCATCAGTCTCGCCGCGGGCATCGTGATCCATGTTTGGGCCGCATGTATGCCATCGATAAGCAAGCCGGCCGTACGGTATGGCACGGGAGACCTTCGTAAGCCTCAATTAATAATGTATCAAAACGTACTCATAGCTACTGCTCCCGGTAGGAGTAATGCGCTAAACAATACTTCGACAAGTACAGTAGCTTATAGCATACATGTTGTTTCATGGCGGCTGAAGGATATTCGAGGCGTTTGTAGATACCGTGTGTTTTCTACGGACGCAACTTCAACGGTTCTGGCTCTTGCCCATGTTAAAAAGAATCGCTTCGCATTTCCTTGAACCGCCATGAAACAACACTTTCTTGGTATCATAATACTCGCCAAATTTTTGGCTTTCTTTTGGTCCATCGCGGGGCAAGACTGACTCAGGGCAAAACGAATGCGAAGTGTTTCAGTTTTGAAAGATTCGAAGGTGCAAGAGGCCTTGCGTTGCGAAGGCTGCTTTAAGTTAGACAGTGATTAATATATTTCCCCCCAGTGTTAATATGATTTCCCCTGCAAACAAAGCATTGGGGGGAATGGTGCTATATCCCGTGATCCGTAAAATATGTGCTATATGCTGCAGTACTTGTCGAAGTACAATTTATGCGCCATTATCAGTGATTAACTTAACGATTTCCCGCACCACGTTGGTGGGCAGTTACATTGGCTGCACACCTTGCACCTTCGCAAATCGAAAAGTTTATTAATATTGTTAAAAAAATATTAAATAATAATGGGACGACAGTCACGACACAGTTTTATGACTCTTATTTTCGCCAGATTTCGGCAATACGCTTGAAGATTGTGAACTTGGCACGAGTAAAATTTGTTGGATATCTTTTTGCGAAACTTGTCAGTAAAGCCCGGAAGCTTATCAGTGTTACTGCAGTGATTCATCGAGTACACCGCAGATGCGCACGTTTTACCTGTGCTGCTCGTCGTCAACAATAATCATTTCCTCGTCATCACGAGACAGCCTACAGTCTGTATATTCCTTTGAAAGATCGCTCCACGATTCAGCCGCAAAGTGTTTAGAATCTGTTTTACTGTGTCATCAGTTTTGAGAAATTTGAACAATCCAAGTCCGAGTCAGTATCATGGAGGCTGCTCCAAGGTAATTGACTAATTGTCAAACTGAGAACGTTTAATTTGCGCAAGTTGCGAACTGTGATTTTCAGGTTAGCCATGTTATCTTTGGATTTGAAGGAAAGTCGCAACTATCCAGACTTTCGCCTAGTACTTCGGCAGGTACGACACATTGAATGTTCTTACATTGTTAGTAAATAAACAAAAAAATAAATTATGATAAATATTAACGATAAATTATGATAAATATTAACGATTTATGAAGTTTCGCACGAATAAATTATCTGTGTAGTTCTTCGACTGTTTTTCTTTACCATAGTTCATTTCTTCAAATTACGGCGAGTCAGGAGCGGCGTATGATAGAGAACTGGTGGAGCTAGAAGGTCTACGAAACGTATGTCGGAAATTACGTTTTGGAAATTGTTGTTATTTCACGGTGGAAATTTGTAGAGCGCAGTGAAGGCGCCGCGTGATATCAGTGGATGTAATGTTTTAAAACGGTATTTCTGCCAATTGAAAATGCTGTATCCTCGGTTTCCTATGAAGGAAGATGAAGCAGCTGCGGTGGAATTTTCTTGGTAAGTTTGATATATTTTTTGTTCTTTTTTTTATTTTTTATTCTTTTCTTCATTCGTGGATTTATTCCTGTGGTTTGTCCCATTTAGAAACGAACCACTAATTATGTAGAAATATTTCAGTTTCGACAGAATTTGTATTTTAATAGTTTTTATTGATGTATTTTTTGGTTATAGGCAGGATAATTTTACTGCCAAAACAGTTGATTCTAAGGATCCGAAATTCGAAGAAGCCAATATTTTATACAATATTGGAGCACTGCATTCCCTGTTAGGCGCTGTTGACCGGCGTGTGGATCCTGAGGTGCGGTTTTTCTGAGACAGAAATGATTTTAAAGAATCAGATTTCAATTTTACATATAATTAACTCATTGCAAAGCGTACAGAGCGTTTTATGACGTCATTTCCATTCCAAGCATAAGCATTTCACTCATCTTTTTCACGTTTTTTTGATTTCCTCAATTATGCAGACGATGAAAGTAACCTGCACCCATTTCCAATGCGCCGCATGGGCATTCGAGCATCTTCGCGATAAGTATCCACGGATGCCGACATTTGATCTGTCCTTCGATGTTTTATCGTTTTATATAACGCTGATGCTGGTAAATCTCGAATACACTCATTACAATAGCTTGGTTTTGTTTTACAATTTATTATTATTATTTATTGTTATTAACCGTTACAGGCTCAAGCGCAGGAGTGTATACTGGAGAAATCCATTTTGGATAATCGGAAAAGCTCCATTATCTCCAAAGTTGCCGCTCAAGTAGTAGAATATTATAAAGAGTGCTTGAAAGCCTTGGATAATGAAACGACGACGCGAATGCCCGGAATGGATAGTTTTAAGGTAAGCACACCGTTGATTTCTTGCTAACAGTTAAAATATTAGAAATTTTTCAGGATTTTATCCCGCGACAACTCTTGGAATTAAAAGTCCAGTATTACCAGTGTATTACGTATTATCAGCTGGGATGTGTGGCGGAAGAGTCACAGAAATGGGGCGAACGAATTGCTTATCTGGACGCTGCCGCTAAAGAATTGGCGAGTTGTTCGAAATTAATCAAGGTATTTTAGCGAATATTGATTTTCCTCATCCGAGTGTAAGATGGTCTAATTTTTTTCAGAATTGTGGTGACGATGATAATTGCCGGGAAGCGGTGAAATTCATTGGCGACATCGTGCAGCAGAAGTATAGTTATTCATAGCTGCCGAAATTTCCATTGACATAATTAAATGTACACATTTTCTACAGGTTAGCAGCTGCAAAAAAGGATAATGATTTCATATACCATGAACGAATTCCCGATGTAAATACAATGCCTCCAATTAAAGGTGGGTTAATAAGAAATTGAGAATTTTGTTGGAGAATTGAGAATTTTAATCCAGAATTTTATTTTTAATTAAGAATTTAATTCAATTTAATTTTTAATTAAGAATTTAATTCAGTTTTATTTTTTATTAAGAATTTTTGGAGAAGTATCATAATTTTCTTCTCATGTTTGGTTTTTTTAGGAGTGTCGCTGGTGAAGGGCATACCGTTAAATGAAACCGAATATGCATCTCAGGATATCTTCGTAAGATTGATACCGATATCCGCACACGAAAAAGCTTCGTTATACAGGTTCGTTGTTTTTAGCATCGCTAATACTGCTGTTATTGACGATTTTTTTCTGTTTCAGTGAGAAGAAAGCTGATCTGCTGCGTAACATTACTGAGAAGATCGAAAATAAAGACGTGGAGTTAATGTACGCGTGAACCCGGTTCCGCAGTAGAGCAGTGGTGAAATATACATTAACGTTTTAGGTCGATTTTGTCCGCATTGCGCCTGGAGCAGTTGCATGTTCCAGTGTCGTTTAATACTATTCCGCAAAATCTTTTGGATATGATGGCGTCGTTTCGCGGTGAAGGAGATATCTCTCGGAATATAGCTCGTCAGGCTGAGACACTGAACGACGCAACGGAAGATGTCCGGCGCTTGAATGAAGATATCGGAAGATTGTTAGAAGACTTGAAAAAGGTTGGTCAACAAGACATTGTTTGTATTAATATTAACGCTGTTTGTTGTTGTTTTTTATAGTATATGTGCGGCTTATTTTGAGAGTACTGTATGTGTCATATTTCAGGGATCCCTCGACGAAACCCAACGGTCCCAGGTGTCGCAGTATGAAAGCGAACACGGTCGTTATTCCGGTGCTCTTGCTGCTGCAGTATCGTCCAGCGATGATTTGCAACATTTTATGGACTCGTATAGCACCGTACTTGATCTTCTGAGTGGTCCGGTGGAAGACATCAAAACCAGTCTACCATCAGTTGATATGGAGAAAAGTAACAAAGCACTCCGTTCCAGCAAATAAGGGCATAAGTTATGTGATGTTCGTTGGTTATTCAGTGACCAATGAAAAAGAAGACGCCAAGGAACTGGAGCGCTTACTGGGGAAAGTGGAGGAAATGAAACGACAACGACTGGAATTTCTTTCCCAGTTGCGGGAAAGTCTGCAGAGCGATGACATCACCAAGAAGGTTCTAGCGGTTGGGGATGACAATATGGATGCATTCTTTCAAAAGGAACTGGAAAAGCATTCGCCTGTTGTGACGCTGCTGGACCAGAACATGAATGCACAAGAGAATATCATCGCTGCAGTTACTGCTGTTGTCGAGCGCTTGGCTGATCTGCGTGCCAAACTGGTTACTACTAGCTTGAAGTATGACGAATACGGACTGAGAAAATTGCTGTTAGCTGAATTAGCTGAATGACATATTATAGATTAATAAAGTATTTGCATATTTGGGTTGTTGATATTTGTAATTGTGATTTATTTCTTTAGGCGCGAGGAAGAATTGAAGAAGTACGACGCAGCATACCGATCCTATCAGACGTTTGCTGAAAAAGTTGCGGAAGGACTGGAGTTCTACCATTCATTCAAGGATATGCTGGTGAAACTGAAATCCAAAGTGGAAATACTACTGAAACAAGCGGCACCTGTTGCTCCAAAAATCACCCGACCTCTTGCGGCGGTGCTGCCGCCAGCTGCCGCGCCCGCAGGAAATATGGCGACGGTGCAAGGACCGACTCTACGGGATTACCTGAGCAGGAAAAGTCAACCGAACAATGAACCTGCTGCTCCGGCTTCGTACAATATGAGCTCTTCGTACAACCCAGGCGAAGCGTCTTTTGCATCAGCTTCATCTGCCTCTATTCAGTCTGCTAAACCTACACTGCGGGATTACCTGGAAGCAAAAACAGGCGGCCATCCTGTCTCCAGTTATCCCATGGCGAATGTAAGTACGCAGTAGATGTGATGAAATATGTTTTGGCGCCCTTTCATATATCAAAAGATTTTTCGAACTGAATGTTAACCGGTTCGTTATCTCGTAGCGGGACACGGGAGTGTATGGTCAGCCGACGTCTTACGGGATGCCAGAGTCGCCGATGCATTATCAGCCCGAATCGCATGCATATCAAGCTTATCGTAACCAGCCCATGACGTATCCAGAGCGTCAACCACCTGCTGTTCCCGCCGTCCAACCGCTTCGTCCCCCATCCGTCCGAATGCCTCCACCACCATCGGCTACCCAACCCGCACTCTTCTCTGGATCCACATTTCCCGCACAACCAAGCATTCACCAGCCCCAGCACGGTTATGTAAACCCGAGTGATCCCGGGACATCGGGTCATGGAAGTCAGTATACGAATTTCCCGACGGTTTCTGGTAATTCTAGCTGGAATCAGCACTCCGCTCAGAACCAACATCCTAGTCAAGTCAATATGAATGCCAACCACAATGTGTATTCCGGCCAGTCTGGTGTGAATTCCAGTCAGAATCAGTATCTCAACCACTCTAATGCGACTTCTCACCAGAACGTTTATGCGAACCAGTCCGTTCACCATAATGTCTACTCGGAGCATCAGAGTGTGAATCAGTATCCGGGGTCAAATATAGCTGCCCCTCAGCACCAAACCACAGGGTACAGCGCGTCGCAGGTTTCCGGTGGTTTTAATAACGCCTCGCAGCATCCAAATGCAACGTATGGGATGCAGCAGACTCCAGGCAATTTTAACGCTCATTCTCAAAATCAGCCGCAACAGCAGTGGATGGCTTCGCAGACGCCGAATAATCAGCCGCAAGGAATCTCTGGGCGTGCTGCAGCATCTCCAGCGGCATTCGCTGGTCATTCCCAGCAAATTCCCCAACCGAATGCGAATTTTCAACCAACAACTCACCCCTCCGTATCGCAAACTGGAACACACAATCCTAATGTCCCTTATTCCCAGACAAGTGGATCATTCCCAAATCACAATCAGCAGACGTCGTATATTCCTGGCAATTTTGTCCAAAGTCAAGCTGGTACCGCGAACAATGGGTACTCAGCGCAGAGTATGACTAACAATACGAGTAGTACCGCGCACACGCCAATGACCAACCAGTCTCAAAACAGCGGGCAGAACCAAAATTCCTGGAACACCGCGACAAATACCGCATTTCCCACTGGTCAGGTGCTGCAGCCGCAGTACCAAACACCGACTCAGAAGGACAACACCAGATTTGTTCCACCTCCGGCGCCATCTCCCCAACCTCCAGTGCTCCTGCAAAAGCACTCGAAATCTCCATTGGACGACATCGATATATCTTTGCCAACAAGTTCGGTGATGATTCCCCGTCGAGCCCCGTTTAAATCTCAACAATCAGCGGACGAACTGTTGACGGTGTTGACTTCACCAGCCGTGCAAGAAGATCTGCCTATCCTGAAGCCGGAAGTGCTGACGGTTGATGACATCAAACGCATAAAAGAACAGCGGGACCATGTACCGACGAGAGATCGGCTGACAGATCCGGTGGTACTGGAGAAAGTTGCGAATGAACTTCGAGAGTTTCAGAAAACTTCTGAGGAAGTCGTCAGTAATCCTGAAACGCTTGAGCGGATATGGAAGGTAGGGTTGTCTAATATGGACATTTGGCGTATGGTATCGAGTAAACTGCAGTGATTCGCCGTATATTAAATTGTTCTGTTTTCGTAGCAACTGCGGGATATTCAAGAGCGTGATTCCAGAAAGCATCCGATTGGCGTCGCTCGATGCTATCCAAACAAAAATCGAGACACAAGAATCATGCCATGTATGCGTTTCCGTTCTACCAACCGCTGCTTTTTACCACTTTCTATATTTCCAGATGATTTCTCAAGAATCATCCTCCAGGGAAGTGACGATGATTACATTAATGCGTCGTTGATCGAGGTTGGTTCCAGTTCATATTTCATCAGTTTGGAACAACGAATTTGTTTTTCGATAGGAAATTGATGAACACTGTCCTAAAATGATTGCCACACAAACTCCAATGCCAAATACAGTACAGGATTTCTGGATGATGATACTGGAACAAGGGGTCGAAGTTGTTGCAGCGATTATGACGGAATACGAGGTATGTGTGTCGCTCTGAAGTACTCAGTGGGATTGATGGGAAATCTGTCCCTTCATCAATACAGGTCAAGGAATTCGCTTACTGGCCTCTACAAAGGCAAACCGTATCGAATCTGGGATCCATTACTGTAACACTCCAGAAAGAACCTGCCGAGACAGCAGCCCATGTTATGCGGATGTTGACCGTCACAAATCAAATTGTATGCAACATCCCTTTTTAGTATTATTGTTTAATTACCTATAATGTTGTTGCAGACCAAAGTTTCACGGAATATTATACATGTGTTGTTCAAGTCATGGCCAGCTGAGTAAGTGAGATTTACGTACTGGATACGTGTAGCAGTGGAATGAAACCTACGTATCCTTTAATTTTTAGTGGTGTGCCTCGCGTGACTTTCGAATTCGCCAGATTTGTACAGGAAGTCAGTGGATATCAGAGGAGTCAGCGCGTGCCAAGCAAGCCTTTGGTAGTGCATTGCAAGTACGTTCCTTTCACTGGAAAACCATTTGATGGACAAATGCCGATTTTTGTTCTTGTTCTGTACAATCTGTTTTATTTAGTTTGGGTGTTGGTCCCACGGGGGTATTTTGCTCCGCCACGGCATTCTGTTCATCCATTATCGCCGGATCTGGATCACTGGATATCACGGAAACCATCTGTAAACTGCGCAATCGACGAAAGTATCTTGTCGACCATAAGGATCAGCTGAGATTCCTGTATGACCTGTGCATTACGATCAGTCGTCAGATTCTTCATCGATGTAAGCAATTCACGCAATGTGCCATATGAATAGTTGCAGTTTAACATTTTGACTGGTTTACGTATTACGATTCATGAGGACATCTTCATTAACTGTTTTGAACCGGTTTTGTGATATTTAGACGGTTTACTCCCGGATTATACGGAACCAACACGGAGTGCATCACATACAGCTTCTCCAGCCAAACCTCGTCCACCACAATCCGTGACTCCGCTTCCGGATGTTCTGAACGATATCCGACAGGAACTCCAGCGGAACAGCGCCACACCGCCCCTCCAACCGGAGAAAGTGGTCGAAACGGTAACGGTTGACGCTGGCGAGAAAACAGCGGAAAAAGACGAGAAACTCGGGCTTTTGGATGAACTACCGTCTCGACTGACGGATTTGAATCTACAGCTGGATACGACCGGTTCCGATCGGAAAAAGCGGATAACAAAGGAGAGTTTTGTCAATCCTAGTGGGGGATTGATGGGGAAGAAGGCGGATGATGCTGCTGATCCGTTTGCTGGTTTGGATCCGTTTTGGTCCATGAAAAAATAGGGTTGAATTTTGCTGTTGGGCTTTCAGTTTTTGTCGTAGTCATGTTCGGTTGCTGTGTGTATATTTGGAATTTTTCGTTCACGATTCATCATAGTTCTCTGTGATTGTGAAAGCACACAGAAAACAGATTTTTTTTGATACCGTTGTATAATTGTAACTTGTAGTAAAGCGCGTTCAAGTCAATGAGCGAGTATTTTTCGGCAAGTTTTTCTCCAGTTTTTCTACCGAAAACTAAACATTTGCACAGAAGTTCACGGTGTCGTCTCGCTTATCTTCCCTATCGATAAGATAAGGTTACATTGCACACATCGACTGGTGGTGACTATACAGCCTACGCCACCTTTTCGATTGTGTTGCATTTTGGCTGTTTAGTGAAACACTGAAAAACCCTTCTCTAGAGTTGCATATAAGTAGATTAAACGGATTCGAGATATGCTGCGACAAAGAAAAGCATTTGTGCTGTAATGACAATTGTTAGTTATGTGATAACAGAAACAGCGTTATGTTCAGGGCGAATGTCAGATGGTTGCTCATTCAGTGAGCGTTATTTGCATTTGTACAGATACGGCAACAGTGCAACTATTTTGATCACTCGCTAACCTGGGCATACGATTGTCGCTTGTCTAAATTAAAATAATTTTGGAACATTTTCTCACACTTTTTGCTGTTCATTTTCTATAAAACAGCAGGTTTCCAAGCGATCTGTAAGATGGTATTCTTAATTCCCTGTCCTTGCGGCAAATCGAAAATCGATCCGGAAGCAAAGAGGATCCATGATACTATAAAAAGAGAACTTCAGCGCAGTCGAGAATTCTACCGGAATGAGATGAAAATCCTGCTGTTAGGCACCGGCGAAGCGGGAAAATCCACCATTCTCAAGCAAATACAGATGATACATGGGAAAAAATTCTCCGATGTCGAACGGAAACAGTTTGCTGTGCAGATCCGCCGGAACCTTCTAGATGCCGTCCAAACTTTATTACGCGCCATGGATGATCTAAAAATCTCCATCGCCAAGCAGTCAAACATCCCGCTAAAACAAACCATTCAGCTAATTAATTCGGCGGAGTTTGTTTGTGAGGAGGACACCTTCCGGATGATCCATGAGCTGTGGTTGGATGCCGGTGTTCAGCAGGTGTATGAGCGTCGTCGGGAGTTTGTTCTCAGTGATTCCGCCGAATTCTTTCTGGATAAGGCATTACTGATCGGAGAAGACAATTTCCTCCCGGATGATGACTGCATTATGCGGATGCGGGTGGCCACAACAGGGATTGTGGAGTATCCCGCTCAGTTTCAAGGTATGCAAACAGAATTTGCAGCTTGAACGAATTTTCTAATGAAGTACTATGTATGATGTTATATACGTGTTAATGTTGTAACTGTATACGATAATTTTCTAACTGATTGCCATATAATAATAATTTTTCTAGACTATTACATTTACCAGTATTTTGCTATTTTCAGTTTAATTTTTGATTCAACAGTAATTTAGTTGATTTAGTTTACTATATACGATGTGCATACGGAAAATGTTATATATATAACTGATTTCTGTTATTAATTACTATGATGTTATATACGTAAAAATCTTGTATATATAAAATAATTTTTCAACTGATTTCTATTATTAATTGTTATAGGTGACTGCATACATATATATGATTATTTTTCTCCATTCAGTTTAACTTTTGATTCGGTAGTGATTTGATAAAATTTAGCTTGAGTTTCTTTAAGGCATGCACCTGTTGTTCGTCGATGTTGGCGGGCAGCGTTCGGAGCGCCGGAAATGGATCAACGCATTCGATACCGTATCCTGCTTATTTTTCGTGGCATCATTGTCCGAATACGATCAGTTTATATCGGATCCTGATCCACCAAAGACTGCACGGAAGAACCGCATGGAAGAAAGCGTCAATTTGTTCGATACTATACTACGACTACCACATTTTAGGAAGTGTGCAATAATATTATTCCTTAACAAAATGGATCTCTTAGAAAAGAAGCTGCCGCACTGTAAGCTGGAGGAGCATTTTCCGGATTTTACACTGCTACCCGAAACAGAAGGAAGCGAGTACAGTAGAGCAAAAAAGTTTATCAAATGTCTGTACACGGAGGTCTTTACCGGGAATCGTTCGGGAAAAGAAGATAAACTGTACTCGCATTTTACCTGTGCTACAGATCGGAGTTGTGTTGAACGGGTGTATCAGAGTATCTGTGATGATATTTTAAGCAGAGCACTGAGAGACTATTCGCTGTCCTAAACATTTTTAAATTGAACTTTAAGATGAAGTATTTCTAAGTTGGTTTGGGTTGGAGTTCCGCTTTGTTAATCACATGCAGTATTCTATTAAAAGCGTTGATTTGCAGATTCTGTTCACCCGGTATCACGGAGCTTGACAAAATTAAAACAGTACGGTGTTCAAGATATTCATTTGCGATCTTGAATTAGATAGCGCAACATACATACAGAAATGTACATAAAAACTGTACGTAACGATATCGATATCATAAGGCATACTGTATTATTTTATCAGGGATTTCATCGTGATAATAACATTGTGTCAGTGCAATTTAACATAGAAACAGGCGCTGCGCGCATAACGCATACGGTAGTTAACTGTTAAACAGCGCGCTTTTCATTTACGTATACCTGATAAAGCATACTTATACATTATATACATCGTTATAATAATCAGCAGCATCCAAGCACCATGCCGAATTTTGAGCTAATCTGACAGATTAGTGGGTGTTCCGCGTTGTGACCTTTGCCTTGTCCGTCTCGCAACTTCAAGGCTTTATCAGCAGGCCACAGATAATTTGAAATAATCTACTTACAAGCGAAACTCACAATGTCTAGATGTGCTCTACCTTCAATAAAACAGAACTTTTTCGGTATTTCTTGTTCTATACAACATTTTAGAATGCGGTAGGTATACTCGACATCGGAAACCATCATACTCGCAATTGTTTTTCTTTGTTATTTATAGCCACAATTAAGCACAAAATCTGTATACCTGAAATACAGCAGCTTCTCTATTAAGTTTACGGTAAACCGGAAACAAATATGCACATTGAACCAACATAATATTGATAAGAGCGATAACGCAGTATCATACAGAATACGTCTAAAATGCATTTTCTCGAAGCTGCTTTACGCTATTGCTTACCATATTCTGTACGCTAGCGTGTAACAACTCTTTTACAAACCTACAATCATCTATACACATTCGAATGGATGCCTGCTTTTTATGCGAAAGTGAGGAAGAAAAGGAGCTGCGAAAAATCGACAATGAGATCGAAAAACGCATTAGTAAAGGTCGGAAAGAGATGCGGAGGCAGATTAAGGTGCTGTTCCTCGGAACCGGAGAAGCCGGAAAATCCACCATTGTCAAACAGATGAAAATCATCCATGAACAGAATGGCTTTTCCGACAGAGAGCGGATGGACTATATTCGGCATATCCACTCTAACTTGGTGGAGTCCATACAGCAACTTGTAGGGGCCATGGACATTTTGAGGATTTCTTTCCAAGATCATAGTAATAAGCATCTTTATGATACGCTGTTGCGGGATATTGATTATGTACACTTACACCAGCATCTCGATGCCGAGCGAATGCGGGCGATACGGTCACTCTGGCTGGACGAGGGGGTTCGGGAAGCGTTTGCACACCGGAAGGACTTCCATCTCAGCGATTCGACGGAATACTTTATGGAGCGAATAACCAGCCGCCCACCTACTCCACCGCCACTGGATCTCGGTAATTTTGTTTTTACCAGCAGCAGAATCTTATAACAGTATTATTTTCATGATCAGTAAATGCGAATAACCGTAAACTGTAAATTAACAGAAAAATTCAACGATTTGAAAATTTAAGAGTTACGCGTACTGAAAGATCTCACATGCTTCGAATTCGTTACTTTTTTATAAGGAACATGATCATGATGAACATACCGAAAAATGTGGCAGCTTATTATCACTTTTTAATAAAGAAATTCCGTCCACAAATATTAAAATAGCTACTTCTCGAAAAACAGTGATACGCTAAAGACGTGTTTGAAGCCATCAGCTGTATTTTTTGGAACTTGTTTCACATAATGTAATTTTGAGTAATCTATAAGGTTTCTTATAGTGTTAGATCTAATCTAATGCGGTGCGCAAATTCTATTTGAAAATTTATTCCATCAAAAATAGCGTACGCAGTAATTGTACGTGAACGTTCGTCTGGTTAGTTTCTATTCATAATTTAATCAGGTAGAAAAGGTTAAATTAACGTTACATTACATAAATACATTACATACATACAGTTTGAAATGTTAACTAATTAGTCAGGATATAGTTCCTAGCTTCCAGTATAACTTGTTCACGCATTTTGTTAGCTGGCGAGTACGCATGTATGTGCTTATTCAGTTATATATAATTAAGCTGTGAGTAACGCGCGATCTGCTGTTAATTGCACCTTCCGTTTGCATACAGACACATCGAAAGTGAAAGGCACTGTTAAAGTCGCTGTTGGCCCCCACCCCGACACACCGGTAAAACTCCCACTAATTGATCCAAAATACATTCCACGAAATAGCGACATTGTCCGGGTTCGTGTGCGCACATGCAAAATCGAAGAATACTCTTTCAAAGTCGGTCGAGCCGAGTTTCTCCTGGTGGATGTTGGCGGGCAGAATACGGAGCGCCGGAAGTGGATACACTGCTTTGAGAATGTGACGCTGATCATGTTTATTGCCAGCTTATCGGAATATGATCAGACAATGTTCGAGAATCCCGGTGTTAATCGAATGAGGGAAAGTTTGGCGCTGTTTGACGTGATACTGAATTATAAAGATAATGGAAGGGATTCCTTTGGAATATGGTTCCATGATGCACCGGTGGTACTGTTTTTGAATAAAACGGACCTCTTTGAGGAAAAAATTCTAATAAGCCATTTAAATCGCGAATTCCCTGATTACGTATACACGGGAGTACGAAGCGTTGCAGAAGAAGCAAAGGAATATATTTTGTTGAAATATTTGAATACCAGGCGAGCAGGGCGTGAAGTTTTTACACATTTTACAACCGCAACGGATACAAGACAAATGGAGTTCATCTTTAACGTTGGACGACACAGTATTCTGCAACGGGCGCTTATGGATTTTAATCCCTTTTAAATGTTCTAAAAAATTAACTTGCATTTATTCGTACAGTTGATATTGGCTTATTCTGTACAATGCGCCATTGCAGAAGTTTTGCAGAATTATAATAAAAATGACTCAGTAACGTGTTATTTTCTGACTGAATTTTGGTTTCGTATTGTGATGAATCCATCACAGATTGAGAGGTCACTTCGAGAAGGTAGTAATCAGATACATGAGTATATTGTCTGTTCGCACCATAGTCAGGAAAACAAATCTGTTGGACGAATCAAAATCAGTACGCGATTTTTTACGTAAAATATATTCATAATGTTTGGCACAGTATTGACTAAACAGGAATGGATGCATCGCTTGCAATTCCGCAGATGTTTTCCCCACGAGCAATGTAGATGTAGCCCCTTACGCCCCAGTCGGCTCCTGAAATACATGTACAATTTACTAAATATAACCAGGGAATGATTTTGTTAAAAGATTGCATACAAAGGCCGGAGCTTGTACAACGATTTGCACGTAAATAACTGTTCTCTAACGTAAAACTCAGCAATTGTGAATATATGCTGCCGAGTAATGTAATCTAATATATGTGAACAATCTACGTATGCAAAAATTTTAATAAAAATGTATATAAACATTTATACAAAAATGTTTATAAACACTTATATAAAAATGTATATAAACATACCGCATATATAAACTGTGAACATACCGCTTCAGTTTATTGGTACGGATAAAACCACTGTAGCGCTCATATGATTTTAAACGGTTTATATGCTGATCAGTTCTTGCCCTACGGATATCCCAGACTTACCCCAGCTGTTTTTGCATATCCACATATCCTTTCCATCTAGTCTCCCGTATCCCACAACAAGAAGCGCGTGATCCAGCATTGTGGGATCACAGGTCGTATCTTCGTAAACACCGGCCTGATAGGTCTGAAAGGATATCGACGCAGCGTCGATAAGGACAACAGCTGGGTTAGTGTAGACCGCCTGCTTCAGATCAGTTTCATTCAGTGACTTCACGGCATATCCACCTTTGATCTAAACAACAAATCAGGCCGATATCAAAATTATTGTTCATCCACGAAAAACAGTCACACCCTATCAGTTCATCATTTTTGAAAATCCCGTGATTCAGCCCTTCTTATTAAAGGACATCTCGTGGCTAATGAAACGATGCGATAAACCATGTATTAGTTTGTCTGCAATCGATATCGTGGTTACAATGTCAATTTTTATAACGGTTATTTGCAGAAATGTTTTGTGGTTATTTTGTATCGTCAGCAAGTGTTAGATATTACGTGGTATGCAGTGTGCAATTTACATAAACAACAACTTGAAAGTTTGTTTTGTTGGTCGGTAAGCATATATGTTTACTGACCATCATCTACAGCGATTATAATGCTTACAATATGTATACTTTGGTTTTGGGCTGCTGCCGATAAAAAAATCCAGAGTCCCGAGAAATATCTATCTGTACCAAAAATATATATCCATAAACTATGAATATATTTATATAAAATAATAAAATATATCTAAATGCTACAAAAAATAATATCTATAAAAAAATACTATTTCTATAAAATACATAATGCATGTAGCTGTCTTGTGCGCAAACACTTGTAATGCTATGGAAGGAATAAAATGTACTGGAAAAAAGAATATCTATAAAAAAAATATATATACTAGTTTAAGTATTAAATACGGGTAGTATTCTCAAAATTTTAATTGGTATTGGATAATAACCAAAATGCTTTATTCGGCATGCATACCACAATTTCCGGCGTGCACTTGTCGGCCTGACAGGTTTCTGGATTAATGACCGGTGGATAGTCCGCTCCCCAGCACAGTCCGTGCAGTCCAACAATGCAGTCGTATACCGCATCCAC
Organism: Paramacrobiotus richtersi; assembly: GCA_034698045.1. Taxonomy (NCBI): domain Eukaryota; kingdom Metazoa; phylum Tardigrada; class Eutardigrada; order Parachela; family Macrobiotidae; genus Paramacrobiotus; species Paramacrobiotus richtersi. The sequence goes on from JAQGAU010000337.1 coordinate 18,805, forward strand.
CTGATGAGATCTTCGTGTCACGTGCGGGCTTGTTGTATTCAGACAACAATCCACCAGTTCCTGAGTGCTGGCCTTAATCAGTTTGCCGGTTTTAATGAACCCGTAAGCGGAAACCGCTTCCTGCACCGCAAAAGCAAAACTATTGCCAACTTGTCCTTGATCGACGACCGGAAGTATGGCTCCTTTGTCGCGCCAGTCCCAGGAGTCCGGTATGTCAGACAAAGCTGCAAAATATCAGCGCTTTGCTGATGGAACGTGTTATTTAACTTTTCTGCAGATCTAACAGCCAGGTTATTATAAAACACTTAATAAATTTGTCAAAATGCTGAACACAGTTGATTGTATTTATACCTGCATGCTTTCGATGCTTCAAACGTCGCAATGCATCCGAACTAGCAGTTAGCAACACAAGGACTCCAAAACAAGCGGTTAATATGCGGAGCCGGTTTGGAACGTCCATTTTAGAGTCAGTAGTGTTACGGTACATACAGTATGGAGAAACCCTGACTTCAAGAAGCTAGCAGCCGCAGTTCTTGATGCAACAGCCTGCTGTGAATTTGGGACTGTGCTTATATTCCAGCAGGTTCGCGTTCCTTGTCACGTCGTATTTAGTTCAACCTTATCAGCTTAATTTAAGGGAGTCAATAGCTTTATCACTGCCATCACAAGTTCACGGCGAATCGCTATACATGTAACCGTATCGGCATGGCAGGAACCGAATATGCACACTATCGCGTCAAGTCTAGATCTGATTGTTATTTGTTAACGTAGGTAAAGTCAATTACACCTGTGTGCCGAAAAATCTTATAAAAAAAAAGAAGCGTATAGGAGCGTAAAGAAGCGTGTATGCACACAGTCGTATAGGAGTAAGAATATTTATGCATGACTTAGAAGACAGAAAGCGTTATCTTTCTGAAATCTGTCCGATATGCAATTTTTATGGCTTCTTGAACAAAATGATCAATTTAACTGATTTTATGCGAATTCTATAAGCCTCCAGTATTTTTGAAAATTTAATCTGACCTTTATAGCGCTTGTTGAACTAAGTTAAAGAATCGATAATTTCATTTGGCGTATCAGTCTATAGATAGTCAGGTTTCGTATAGTTGATCGAAAATCCGCAAAATACAGTAGTACAGTACTGCAGCGTTAACTATATTTATCATAGTAACTGAAAGTGTGTATTTTGTGGTTAGAATCAGCGATAGCGATATCTTACCATCCGTCGGCATCCGATTACCCATTTCGAGGTACTGCTGGAGCAATTCTTCAAAACTACAAAACGCGTTTTGGTAAGTTTGCACGAATCTCTCCTTATTAACATTAACAGAACACATCACTTATACGAAACTTATAATGTATACTAATTATAAGCATCGATTTATGTAAACTATCGTGTGTCGAGCCTCCATTCCTGATCAGCATTATATAAAAACGTGCATGTTATGTATACCAGGATATTATACTCATGCATTTGCATTGCTAATCAAAACCGTCACCGCTTTCGTGATTGCGTAAAAACGTAGTTATGGATCGCTTATTTTATTTTCGAATAACTTCTGAACTGTGCCTAACATATATGCATATACGCGCCTTATAATTATCGGATATAACATTAATTATAATGCAAGATACGCACAAGGACCATATATTTACTTGCTAAAGGACAGTTTCACTTGCAATTAGAAAGCCTGACAATCTGAACATAAATATCGATACAAAATTACAGTTATGGTTTCTGTAGTCACTGTAAATGAAAATCCATCAAAGATATGCGCAGGTTATAATCTTCCACCGCCGTGGTGACGAATCGCATTCCCTCCGTATCAGTGGCACAGGTAAGATGCGAATACAGCAGTTTATCAGGATCATCAGCCTCGTAATCCCTTTTCTTCCTTTCTCCCAGCTGTTTATCAGCGACTTCCGCATTATGCAATAAATAGGATTTGACATATGCCAAAAACATTTGCAAAACAAACTCCTTCGCAATGTCCCCTTCGCTCTTGGTTTTGGCTGACTTATGTTTGGATTTATATTCAGCATACTCGGGTATATATTTCCCCATATCTCGTCGCTTAATTTTCTCATCAAAAATATCCGTTTTATTCAGAAACAGAATGATCGCCGCTTCCTGTAGGAACCGTTCGTTGATGATCACGTTAAACAGCGCCAGACTCTCCTTCAGCCGATTCACACCCTCCTCCCCCTGGGCGTCCACTTCCAGCACCAACTGGTCATAGTCGGACAGTGCCGAGACGAAGATGATGGATGTCACCTTCTCGAATAAGTGGATCCATTTGCGCCTTTCCGTCCGCTGCCCACCCACATCGACCACGCGGAAGTACACTTGCCGCACTTTAAAACTATATTCCTTGACTCCGGTCGAACTCTTCCTCACTCGGAGAATGTCATCCTGTGTAGGGACGTAGTTCTGTTTGGCAATCTCGTCCAAACGCTCAAAGAAATATCGGGTAGAATCGCTCAAGTATACAAAAGTGTATTCATTGCGCCTCTGGTACGCCTCCTGTACTCCGCCGTCGGCCCATAGTTTTTTCGTAGCATCGAACAGGGATTTCAGCATCTCAGGATCGTCTGTTATATTGTCCCTGTAATACGTCTTTGCTTGTTTCCTCACCTGTTGCGCACGCTTCTTATTCTCTTCGTGCTCAAAGTGAATATGAAACTGGTCCACTGCATCCAGCATGATAACCATGGCTTCGAAAACGTTCTCTCGAATGGACTGTACAAATTCCAATCGTTTGCGTTCGTCCGCAAACTCTTGTCCGTGAATGATCTGCATCTGTTTCAGGACAGTGGACTTTCCCGCTTCTCCTGTACCGAGGAGCAGCATCTTCAGTTCCTTCCGGGAATACTTTTTATGTTGATCCATTTCCCGATCGATGCCTCGGCTAACGGCATTACGTAGCTGGATTTCTTCGGTGGCCAAACACGGACAGCAGTGGCTTATCGCTTCCATAAAGCCGACTGGATTAATTAATGTGTATAACTTGTTTGAAAATAAATTCACTAACAGTTGGTCAAATGTTTAAGCTTTGCAGTGAAAAGTTTCATTGCCAGTATGTTGCAAATCAAGTACTGCACAGATCGGTGTTCCATGTATCGACAGCATGATATGTGAGGCCCGAGCACGAGTCTCACATTTTTGTGGAAACATTTTTTGTGTATTTAGTTCGAGTTCACAGCTGGAGGGAATGAATACGCAGACACAAATCCGCCGGCAGTTGACGAAATATTAGCGATACAATCATACTTTGAGTAAAATTTTGTGAAGACACTCATTCGAGAAGACGCATAGCTTAAGATATTACAGATATCAGATATCTGTACAGTATACATATTCGTCACTGCCAGTTGCTGTCCAAATTCACACAATGACCTTTCGGATGCACCAACCCTTCACACGGTTTACATATACCGGTGTTTCATCCACACTACTGTTAGGACCTCCATGCACTGTCAAGCATGATTTACAATTGTTAGCTGAGAAGCGGTACATCATTATGTAAATTAGTATCTTGACAAAATAGCCGTAACTGATCATCACTCTATGTCCTGTTATTATACAACTACGTACACTTATATAATTACAAGCGCGGGTTGCGCTGGCGCGCAACCCATTTGTGTTTGAATTGTTTGAGGTTTTGGAATCGTTTAAGTTTCTGAAACTTCAGAAATTTGATATTTTGGAAAGTTCTCGAAATCTCAAATGGTACGTAGTGTGCGCGTACGTAGTGACTGACATGTTTAACAATACTGTACCAGTTTTTACCATGATTCTAATACGCAATAACGTAGTACACTGTTACATGAGACATGCTTAGAAAGCCATCTGAAGACGCATAATTTGGTAGGCTAATCGACGTTGTTGGCTGGGTTGATAATTTTGATATTTATCAACTCTACTGGTATCAATAAATCCAAATGTCTCGTTCCACCCGTTAATGCCTGTACTGCTACATTATTAACTGTGCCATGCAAAACCCAAGACTGCCTGCGAATTGTCACGACACGAATAGTTGCATAAAAATAATATTGAAAATTAAAATGCTACATGTTTTTGCGGAAAATAAATACTGTAAAGCGAGTGACCTTTAGTTTCGATATAGTTTGTTGGGAATTTCTGGTACGCGTAGTCTGAATCGAAAAATAGATGTAGTGCAGCTTTTGGTGGGCAAAAGACCACCATTAACGAATGCAAAAACGGTTTGTGCGGGCAGCAACCGGCTGTGGCGCAATCACGGGAGAAAATTTAGGCACAAACCCGTTATCAAAAGTCTCGTTTTGCACCAATTCTTTTAAGAATTGCCTGGAAAGTGCAGATATACATGAGGACGATTGTGAACTAAAACCAGTTTAACAGCGTTACTTTTAGATTTTAAACAATTTCAAATATTTAAACAATCTAAACAATTCACTTCAGTTTTTCAGAAAAATGCTGGAAAGCGGTCCTTGGGTACATCTGTATTTTTCAACATAGTTTCAAAAGGATCGACGAGTTTGTGTTTAACCTTCTCCAGTGATTGCTCCGCAGCCGGATGCTGCGCACACAGTTCGTTTTCACATTCGTGTATGTTGGTTTTTGACCACCAAAAGCAACAGCATATCTTGTTTTAACGTTTCAGAGTGCGCTCACGAATCATTCTCCTCGAATGTGCTCAAAGTACAATATGTAAATCACCTTGACAGGATAGCTTCAGTTCTATATCCAAAAAATAATATGTTACTGCTCCTTCAGGGGCTACATATCCATGCATAACTTTTAACACGATATTCCACATGACCTTCGTAAACCAAAAATATACGAATACCTCCGAATATACGAATTAAGAAACTAAGCCAGTTGAATTATCACTTTACTGTTGCTACTGCACTGCTAAGAGTTTTAATAACTATTCCTGTAATAGAAGTCTCCCTCGTTATTAGAACAGCCGTTTAACAGTGCCCTGCACATAGTTTCCTGGTTGGCACCTGTGTAAAAATCTTCCTTGGTTCTGTAACGGTTTAACGCTGTAACGGTCCCCAATTAGGGCATTCCATTTCCATGGAAACTGAGTTTCACGGGAAGTGGAACTCAACCCACACGTCCATTACGTTCCACAACTCTTATTGTAATATGCACTGTAATAACATATACGCCATCTATGATCACAGTTGCCAAAAATTTCAAAATTCGATAAAAAATTTCGGATCACGAATTTTGACACAATCTCTTCGATTGGCAAACCCTGGAGGGAATACCTTTGGACCAGAACTGACCAGATTCTGTTATATTGAAAGATAAAAGACGAGTTCGATTCCTTGGAAACTGAGACGTAGAAATGTATGAATCTAGAGATATTATAGATCCTCATAAAAGGTCGTACAACATAATGACACGACAACAGTCCGAGTTCCATACCAATGACCTGTATATAACTGACCATTACAATGACACATGTGAAATCATGAGAGTAGCTGACAATTTCTAAGCATAGCTAGGTCACTAATATCTCAGAATCTATTGCTTAAGCTGCAAGGCGATCCCAGTGATGTTGTGCTGTTCACGTCCTGCCCAGATCCTTCGCTAATCTCCTTACGATATGCAAGCCATAATTATTCCGTCTTAAACGCACCCTTTTGTTCTTGTAACAGTTTCCCAACACTAGGAGCATGCGTCACACTGGACCACACTAGACTGCTGACTAAATGAATCTGCTACACTTCCGTCCGCTATCCCACTTCCCTATTCCAGTCCAGGACGTGATCGATCATTTCCTCTGCGCTGCTGCTATGATCGATTCATACTAATGACTCAATTTGTATCTTGCATGGGTCCTCATCCAGGACCACAATACTAACACGGCCATATTTACCGTTTAATCAGTAAACTATTCAGCCGTTAATTAGCCTCGCGACATAACCTAACATTAGTAGTTTAGTTTATTCAGGAGCAGACAAACCGTGGCACTCGCAGTCTGGTCATCAAGAAAATACAAAAAAACAAGAGAGTAACATGTTACAACACCTTCCAGTTATTGAAAAACACTGATGCTACCAAATATACCTCGGCACTGGGCAGAGCCCATTCACAGAATGGCATTCACTTTGCCCGATTTGAAAATTTAATAAGTCTATCCATCTGTCTGTATTTATCTGTACATCGGTATCGTGGTGCCAGTATTGTACCACTATCACCATTTTTGTTAAAAGAATCTGTCAAGAGAAACTGACCGTCGGTAATACGTTTCTCGCAACAGTTACTCATTTACTGTAGACTGCTGTTATACCGTTCCATCTGCTTATGAAGCACCCAAAGGTTTACCGGAGTACCGCCAGAACGGCCTGTTCAAGTACTTCGAAAGTCAACCATCCCAAGTCAAAAGTCCGTATCGAATCGATTCCTATACTCAAGCGAAGTAAAACTGTCATAGCAAATGCAGTGCTAACGAGATATCAGTGAAAGTGACATGGAACACTAGAACTCAATTAAAGCAACATTACTCAAAAGTCGTTTATTGCTGTACCATAGTATTACATGCGTACACACGCACACCATTAGAAAAACAAAATCAAATTCAACTGAGAAGGAAGATTTCATCTAGACCGACAGAATCTGGTACTGTACCCATAACACAAAGGGCATTCCCCTTCTGCATTAACATGGAAACCTTACTCGAAATGGAAACCTTATTGTCAATAGAAAGTAAACGATAGTAACCGGCAATACGTTATTAAACCTGCACCTGGAGGTTCGCACTTGTGGATTGCCGATCAGGCGCCCCACAAGACTACGGCTGCTACGATGACAGAAATATCAGCAAGGTCACACCATCCACCAGTTTATCAACGGTGCAACTTTCACGGGCAACGAAACACATTTTTAGTTTCCGGCAACTTCTATGTACATCAAATTCCGCCAAATATCGAGAAACTCGTTATCGAATGTCCGATCGTTTTGCAGACTTACCAGAGCGGAAAGCTGCTTGCGCAATAGAAGACAATCAAAAGCGGATGGTACATCCTGAAAGGTGCCCTGCGTTTACCTTATATTGCTAATGGTCGTGGTATGTCGATGAACAGTATCCGGATTTTGAGACAAACAGGTTGTAAATGTTCTCTTGCCAAACAAGAAGTTTTTCGTGACAGCTTGACCCAACCACTTATTCAAACTCAAGTTTAGTATTGCTGTATACTCATATCAGAGCCGATTTCATAGACTGGGCTTCGAGAATGACATTTTCTTCGCATTCAAACGCCGTGATCAAGTGTCGAACGCTGCGGGAAACTGTTCGCTTCACCATGGAATGGACCATTGAGAATTTCAAAACGTTTCGGGATCACACGGAGAGCATGTACAGCGCTGGAATTACCATGGCTGAACTGGGGATGGAGGGTGACTACGAAGGACGTTGGTGCATTCGTCTAAAGCCTTGTTTCAAGCAGACAGACAACGATATCGAGAAAAAGTTCGTTTCGCTGTTCCTGACAATTTCGGATGGGGATCCGGAATCCACGACCTACACCCAGGGACGAACAATTCCTGTGGAATTCAGTGCAAGGTATGGGTGACAACGGCACATTGAGTATAGACTTGTTTTCAAGCTTTGAACTGATTTCTGACATACAGACGTTGAAGCGCAATTTTGAACCTTTTCGCCCCTGTAATGTGGGTATGAGGGGTGTAACCACGTAATAAAGGGGGAAAGGTCTCCACATTCCCGTTTGCGCTTGTTATCATCGAGATTCAGATAGCACTATCGAAGTACGGATCCTTCAGGCGGCTAATCATTGAGTTGAAGTTTGGCTAAAGGCACAAATCAGAATGCTGCATTTCTTTAGGCTTACTACCGGAAAAGCAAATCTGAAGATCTGGCGTCATAAAGATTCAAGTTTCCACACGTTCTCATCAGCTGTCGATGAATGGGGTTGGAGCGCCGCAGTCAGTCACGATGACCTGTTCGGTTCAAAAGCCCGGCTTGCTGAAAGATGACTGCATCACGGTGGCACTGGACGTTGTGGTCTACAAGCCACCCCAATGCATCCGAAGCGCCAGTTTCCAGATTCCCCGGACCGTCTTCTTGACTGCAGGAAAACACTACCAGGACTTTACGAGTCGCCAGCTGAACTGGTTCACTGCACAGCAGCAGCGCCAGTCTCCCGATCTGGATTTCACACTGCAGTCCAGTGATGGAAAGGACTTCCACACTTCACGCTGGATTCTCATGGCGCACTCGCCCGTATTCGCCGCCATGCTAAAGGAGGGCTCGGTGGAGCAGAAGGAATCGCGCTGTTCAATGGCCGATATTGATGGAGAAACTACGGAGATCATGTTAAATTACATGTACGGTTGTTGTATGCAGAAGATCGATAAGGGCAACGTCGAGAAGGTGTTGATCATGGCCGATAAGTATGCATTGATGAACCTGTTGCACTTCTGCGAAGAACTGCTGGCTAACAATATGACGGTGGACCAGGCAGTGCACCTGTTGATTGTGGCAAGTCAGCGCGGACTGGAGAAGGTAAGGGCTGCCGCCTTGGATGTCATCCCCAAGAATATGGCTACGTTCTTGAAGAAAGCGACACCGGAGGATGCCGCGCAGTTGCGGGCGGACCTGGATCTGATGCAGACGATCATGGAGCACTGTTCCAAGAGAACGCGTTATATCGAGAAATCTTGAGCAGACATGTTTGGATGGCGTGTAGTCGTGGGTGGTATGGTGGTGTTTTCCGTTTGTGATTGTATTTTTCATCGCTGCGTTGCCATGCAGGCACAGTGTATCAATGGCAGTGATGTTGTGACTTGTATTTCAGTTGATATGGGGATCTTGGACATGATGGCTTTCTAAAGTGTTTTTGTTTATAATAAATAATAATAATAACGGTTTATTGTCCTTTGCAACGGGGCATGGCCCCCCTTAGAGCAACAGACAGCATACTTGAAATATCCAAAAAAAAGACAAGAATAAATGAAACGATTACTACATAGAGAGTATGCAAGAAGATGTTTGCGGAAGTTACAACAAAAGCAAATGTTTTTTCGTCCATGATAGTTCTTTCCAGACTATGCTATCCAACGCGTTCCGGAAGGCGCTTAGCGTTCTGTAAGCGGTAGGCGGCAATTCCAGTTCATTCCACAGCTCAGTCAGTCGACTCCAGGTAGATCCATCAGAGCAGGGAACGGTTGTTCCACAGGCGGTCGTAGGGGCTGGTTTGGCTTCTGAATCCTAATTGCCTATAATTTCATAGCCTTCTTGCTCCAATAATATTCGATGAATTTTAATCGATATCTGACTTGTGAGATCAGAATTGTAAAATAACAATATAAAGACAATCTGAAGCAGTAACAAATTAACAATTCAGCACAAACCCAATCATTCCTTGTTAATTTTTATCTGTTTGAGCGGAGGTTATGCAGACTGTGTAACTACGAACTGTGCAGTGTGCGCTGTATGTTACTGCATGTTATCACGGAAGTATGTGAAGTGGAACACAACTGGTGAATGGTAAAATCAAGCTGTACTGCGCGCCAGTTTCACACACGTCACATGCTGTATCAGCAGCATTACATAGCTCTTCCGCAAGTGGTACGTTGCTTTTACGTAGACCACTTGTCGTGTCCATACAGCGACAACAGTACGCAACAGCTCATCGGGATATTCTTTGAGATATCTGGCTGGAAAGTGAGTTACAAAGCATGTTATCACTTTGCCAGATAGCACAGCATAGCCAGATACCACGACTGATAGTTGTTGCCTTTGTGCTTGACGTGCAGCAATGTGTCGTGCTGTTCAATCAAACGACCATTATTAAACTGAGCTTGCAATTAGTCACTGCGCGTTTCGACTCTTTTTTCTAACTTGCGAATACTGTGTGTTCATAATGCAGTGAGAGATGATTCTCACTGTCATGCGTGGAATATAATCGGGGTTTATGTACGAAATTGCGAATGATGTACTTTGGCAACAACAAGAAGTAGACACCAAGCACGATAATACTACCTTAATACTTCATAGGCTGGGCTTCCAAAATGACATTTGCTTCGCATTCAAACGCAGCGATCAAGTATCATACGCATCGGGAAACGGTGCGCTTCACGATGGAATGGACCATTGATAACTTCAAGACGTTTCGGGATCAAAGGAAAAGCATGTGCGGGGCTGATATTACCATGGCGGAACTGGGATTGAAGGATGACTATGAAGGACGTTGGTGCGTTCGCGTTCGTCCATGTTTCAAGCGGACGGACAAGGATATCGAGAAGAGATTCCTTTCGCTTTTTTTACAGATTTCGGACACGGATCCGGAATCAACGGGCTACACCGATGGACGAACAATTCCTGTGGAATTCAATACACGGTATGGTGAAAAAACATACAAAGCATAGGCTTGGTATAAGCTGATTTTTCAATATGGAAGTTAAAGCGGATTCTCGAGCCTCCTGCATTGTGGGGAGGATGGGTCCGCCTACATAGCTAAGAGGAAACTGAAGGACTCCAGAATCTGTTTCGCTCCAGTCTAGTTGCGATTCAAACAGCGCTGTCAAAGTATTGCTCGACTCAAGCGGCTAGTCATTGAGGCACTGAAGTGGGGCTAAAAGCAGAAACCATAAATGTTGCGCTTCGGCAGGGTCACTAGCGGAAAATCAGAGGTGGAGATTTGGAGCAATAAAGATCCGAAGGTGTATAGCGTATCATCAGCTAAAAGTCATTTGGGTTGGGACGAGGCAGTCAATCACGACGCCCTGTTCGGGTCCCCTTTCAAGCCCGGCTTACTGAAAGATGACTGCATCACGGTGACGCTCGATGTTGTGGTCTACAAGCCACCTCAGAGCCGTCGGATTCCCCAGTCCATCGTACTGAGTGCAGGAAGCGATTACCAGAACTTTGCTAATCGCCAGCTAAGTTGGTTCAGTTCGCAGCAGCAACGCCAATCTGCCGATCTGGATTTCACACTGCAGTCAATCGATGGAAAGGAATTCCACACTTCCCGCTGGATTCTCATGGCGCATTCGCCCGTATTCGCCGCCATTTTGAAGGAGGGCTCTGTGGAACAGAAGGAGTCGCGCTGTATAATGGCCGATATTGATGGAGAAACCACCGAGGTCATGCTGGATTACATGTACGGCTGTTGCATACAAAAAATTGATAAGGACAACGCGGAGAAAGTGCTGATCATGGCCGACAAGTATGAACTGATGAGCCTGGTGCATGCATGCGAAGAACTGCTGGCCAACAATGTGACGGTGGACAAAGCAATTCATCTGCTGATTGTGGCCAGCCAGCGCGGGCTGGACAGGCTGAAGACTGCTGCACTGGCTGTTATTCCTAAAAATATGGCCATGGTCCTGAAGAGCGGGGCCCTGGAGGAGATCATGCGGGCTGACACGTCACTGATGCAGATGGTCATCGAGCACTGCGCCGAGACCATGTGTCTTATCGACGATGATGAACTGAATTTGATTTGATGGTTTAACACTTCTCATGTTCGAGTGATTAATTACACCGCATAATATTCGAGCTAGCCGCTAAGGCGGAACCAATCAATACGTCTGAATACGTCTAAAAAATGGTCTTCGTACAGTGTGGGACCCCTTGCACGCACTGACTGTTGGTAATGAACTTTAAGTTGGCCCCAGCAAGCTGAAGACGAAGTTTGTTTGTTGACGAAGTTTGGTTGTTTGTTTGTCTTAGTTTTGAAGAGCGTGAATGAGAGAAGGTATAACCGTTATGTGACGGTATATGACCTTTACGTAGCAACCATATTGTGCTATGAGTAAGAAACCGTGCTAGAGTCAGTAGAGTGGTTCTGCGATAGCGAATAAACATCAGGACGTGATAACTGGCGTGAAGTGAGTCACTTATTCGGGTTTTGACGTAATCCAATAATGGCACCTCCAGACCCCGCTGCTAGCAGCAGCGGAAAGAAAGATTCGGGCCTTAAGGAGTTTGA
>JAQGAU010000338.1:0-30743 GCA_034698045.1 Paramacrobiotus richtersi
TTGATTTGTTGCCGCGATCTGAGCGGCGTTCAGAAAGGAAAACAAGATCATGGAATGTTCAGTATATATCATAACGCCTAAATCGTCTTTCTTCTGTTTTATATTATTGCTTTTGTTGTTTGTTTTCTTATTGTTAGTTACCATTGTTTATTTCGTATAATAATGCATGCACAGATGCATGGCACCTGCTGGCCAGAATGGGCCAGAGGAAATAAACTTGCTTGCTCGGATCAGCCCTTATCACACATAACCAGATGGAGTTCTCGCTCAACGAACCAGAGTGCCCTAACTCGAGAACGGTTTATTAAATGCTGCGACCTGGAATGTTTTTACTGTGCATGATATGCCAGAGAGGATGTTTACCTACCGATTGACTGTTTGGCGCTTCCATCGGGGTCAGCCTCTGTTAAATACAACCAGATCAAGTTTGAATAAAAAAAAAATAAAAACTTTTGTTTGTTGTTTTTACGCATTGTCGCTCGAGTGATACAGTCATGCCATTAAATAAAGTTTAGATAAAGCAAAGATCAGAGAATATTGTAAGACAACGAAAGGAAGTGCTCGGCCGGGGGATAATTAGGGGAACTTAATGTGCTGCGGCTCGCCGCATAAAAATGGTCAGTTCTAAATGCTGAAACTAAGTGGAGTGGATCGTAATCTGACAGCGCGATCCCTGCCCTTGTGAGTACTGCACACTGTACGTACGTTTATCGGCAGAATGCCGACTGTTGGCTAAAACGCCAATTACTTCTGAAGAAAGAAAGTGAGATGAAATACCTGCTAGCGAGGAATTCCATTCAGGTTTCGGTTAACAAAAGTAAGTAGACAGCAGTCACAGCAAATCTGGTTTGACGGTGGCCCCGAGGACATCTGCATGACACATGAAAGCATTACACAACAACTGATAATCAACAATTCCGTCGAGCGGGCGATCAGCAATTATCTCCCTTTTTCTAGCTCATAGTAGAATTATGGGATGCAGTTGGCAATGGACTTGCTTTTGGTCCTAACCGTTCTGCAACGGCTCATCTTGTTTTCCTCAGCTGACACTCTGCCTCACAGTATGAATGCGAATATGTAGTTGATTACACAAACCAGAATGAAAAACATATACCGAATATTACATTTGCAGACTGGAGAGATTTCATTGATCCAGGAATTCTGAACGAATCTAATAATGACCAGTCGCGCTACAGCAGCGAGAAGTGGGAGGGCGATATCAGCAACTGGGAGCCCGGTGAGGTAGGACTAACCGAGCCTAAAACTGTCCGTGTATTTGAACAGCTGATACATTGATTGTATTTGTATGTAAAATACTGAGAATGGCACGTTACTGCCGTTCCAGAGACCATTCGGTGTCGCCGCAAATGCGGTGGATAAAGCTGATCTTATGTGGCCCAATAACACCCTTCCTTATGTTTTCACCACGGAACAATCCGTTCGCTTCCGTAAGGCACTGCCATTCGTTAAAACGTACTTCATCCAAAACGGTATTAAATTTATCGTCCGACAACTACCGTTTTCTCCGACAGGCGCGACTGAGCGCACAAGGATAACCGAAGCAATGGAGATCATTATGCACCTTACGGGACAGTGCGTTAAGTTCGTGGAAAGGGCTGTAGAGACGGATTACATTGAGTTTCAAAAAGGTTATCAGTAAGTTCCACATTACTTCTGAATTGGTGTTATCATGTAGCTCAGCATGCCCGATGCAGATCTTTCTCCGATGTTGGCCGCACCGGTGGAAAACAAGTCGTATCCTTATCATCTGCATGTGTCGAGCGTTACGGATGTATCCAGCATGAACTAATGCATGTTCTGGGATTCTTCCATGAACAGTCACGCCAAGACCGTGACGATTACATCACAATCAATTGGGACAATATTGCTAAAGGTTTGTGGTTTAAAGATTTAATTGTCAACCGGCGTTTGTTTGGTATGAGTTTAACTTACAACATTCTTTCTGGACAGAGAATAGAGCTCAATTTGCCAAGCACGCAGGGAATACGTACGGACTTCCATACGAACACGAGTCGATAATGCATTATCAGTACAACGCTTTCGCTGAGGACGACCAATTTCCAACAATCATTCCGAAGATGCGGAGAGCGAAACTGGGCCAGAAAGAAAACCTGAGTCCGCTTGACCTAGCCAGAATTCACAAGCGCTTCAAGTGCGGTATTGCGTCTGGCAGTAACTTTGTGGGCTCTCGACTGAAGGAGAGCCAAGGAGTACAAGGTAGCTAGGACCCGTAAAGATAGTACCTTCTTACTGTTTTTTCTGGATACGCAAACTGATAATTTGCGGAATGTTAATGGACAGCGCATGGATATCTTCCCACTGCTTAAAATGCTAAGTAATTCCAGCTTTCTATACTGAAATCTGTGCAGAAATCGACACTCCTGCGACTGCCAGCCTGGAACCATTTCCTGTCTTCTCCGCTGAACCGATGACGCAGGAGCAATGCGCATTCCAGTTCAACGCAAATTGTGTGTATCCCGGCTACACAACCAAAAACTGCACAAACGTCCAAGGGCTGAAAATCGATTGTAACAGGCAAGCCACTTCTGTGCAGCTGCAGGATATGGCCAGGGGCATGTCCAAAGGCCCTTTACGAGCGATTAGGGTTAGTCTGTCTGACGGCGAGCAACTGAACTTCGACAATTTCGCAGTTATTCGCAAACAGATCATCATGTTAGAAGTGGTTAACTGCCTCTCCAACCGGATAACGGCCAGTCTGCTCCACTTACAGTTTGCTAATTTGCTGTCATTTGGTGTGTTCAACTGTTATGGGATGCACATCAAACGAACCGACTTCGGTCAGTCAATCAAGCTAAGACAAGTCGTGATGAGGAACACAACAATCCAAGACTTAGAAAAGGACACATTCACTGACCTTCCAGCACTGAGGCTGCTGTCTTTAGAGTGGGGTTTCAGTCAAGTGAGCTCGTTCAGTGAGCATGTTCGCGATTATTTGAGGAGACTTCACTGCAACTGCCAGTTCTTTTGGTTTCGACAATGGTGGAATTCCAATCCGCAGCTGATGCGCAAATCGGCAGCACGTGAAGTCTACATGATTCAGGAGTCATGGGGAAATGTGGCCTGGAGCAAAGATGAAATTTATTTGCCAATTGACTGCACATCGGTACCATTCCCATCTGGCGCTTCGTCCATAGATTTTACGCAACAGCGGTTCTCGATAAACGACGAAACAGGTAAGCAACAGTATGTATTTGACAATAATTACCGCTGTGGCAAATTACGTTCATGTGACGTTGGTAAATGCGAACGACATATGCCATATTATCACAATTTTGCATTCCTAGCGATCCACCGTTATAAATACAGAGTTTTCTGTACTCTCTGTCCAGTGTCCATTACGGCAGCGAATAGCGATGAACGCACCAGTGCATTTCAGAATTTGGAAGCGGCGTGCCAAAATGCATGAACTCCGAAGAAGCAATGGACTCTTTTCCAGCTTTCAGTGAGGAGCCAGTGACGCCGGAGCAATGTGCCCTGCAATTCAGCAGCAACTGTGCGCCATACGGACTGGCCCGCTCCAACTGCACAGCTTTCCGGATGGTGGATATCATCTGCAACAGCCAAGTCGGTTCGGAAGAGATTGAAGTAATGATCAAAGCAATAGCCAAAACACCACCACGCGCTTCCAAAATTGATCTATTTGATAGTGCATCTGTCTCCTTTGCTATCTTTGCTCCAATCCGCGAACAGATCGTCATATTTTATTTGCGGGGCTGCAGAGACAATCGAGGGACGAGCAAGCCGTACAAACTGCGCACAGTCAACCTTCTAGAATTCGGCTTAATTGATTGTTTTCGCTTAATCATCGTAAAAGAAGATTTTCAGAGCATAGCAAAGTTAAGAATTATTACACTAAGAAATTCCACCATACACAGTTTGGAAATGGGTACGTTTGCGGATTTACCGTCACTGCGCGTTCTTGCCCTGGAATATGGCTTGAAAGATATTACTTCGTTCAGTCCAGACATCCGCGATTTTCTTGTTCGTTTGCACTGCAGCTGTGATTTTGCTTGGTTTAGACAATGGTGGAAGAGCAGCACAGCTTTGCTGCGCCGAGCAGAGCGTGGGCTGGTTTACTACTTTACAGATTCATGGGTTAATGATCCTTACGCCAAAGAAGACATTTACCTACCTGTTGACTGTTTGACACCACCGTATGGCTCATCCTCTGTCGAATTGAGCCAGATCGAGTTCTCCATCAACGAAAATGAGTGTCCGTCTGAGTTATGAGGCATAAGATTTGGTTGATTAATATTTCATATATTCCTCATTGTTCGGCGAACAATGTTCGCTCGCGGGATCATTATCTTTTTGCTTTGCATTTTTAGCAGTGTCTATGCGCTCGCTCTCTTTGTCGATGTGACTTTTGCCAATAAAGTGTTTAACTACTACGAAAAAAAATACATAAAGCGTACTGTGACGATGGCGTCTTCCGGTGTACACGACACCCTCGTTGGGGAGATTGTTTGCTGTTTGCACAGCGTGTACGGTGTACCTGCGCTGTGTGTTGTGTGGGCGGTTGCCATTGCGCTACGTGGTATGCCACGTAGCATATGCGTTTTGGCTGTCGATTCCGCACTGCGTGCGGCTCGCTAGATCATTCGGTGGCTGCAGCTTTTGCCTGCTTTTCCCGATATGCGGGTTCTCATGGGCCTGTGCTACAGCACAGGTTAGGTTGTCGATATTCGCCATTAAAGGCATGGTGGCCTTTATGGCTCGTGTGTGTGTGTTTCCTCGACATGCAGATGCATGTTCGTTTCAGTACTCACAATACAGTGATAAACAAAAGGCCAGACTGCCAGTCAACAACAGCCACCTGCAAATGCGAGAGAGATTACTGAAGCCCCTTGCAACTGGGAGTGGGACAACCATTGACATACCCCAGTTTTCGGGGGGCCAGTATGTACTCAGGAGTGAACATCTTACCAGACTGTTTGGCGAAGCAACCAACCCGTGCAAATAAACCTTCTTTTACGACTGCTTCTGGCTTTGTAAACTGACAACAAATCTGACACAAAATCTTCCTGTTTTTGTCAAAGCGTGCACCACTGCATTGCGGCTGGTTTGCATAACTGGATTCCACATAATATTCTACTTTGTAAAAGCCAAGCAACCAGACTGATTCTGAAATTAAGTTTTCCGTCATATAACTTACTTTAGACCGCTAAATCAGAAAAGATGGAAATAGTTCAGACTGCATGGTATTTTTTTCCAGGATCAGAAATAATCAAGAATGAAAAAACACCCACGGAAGCAAACAACGAAGGGCGATTGGGTGAGATGGCCCGTCCCAACTTCCAAGACTACGGATGCTTCTTTACATTTTACAATAGTTCGAAAAAAACTGACTAAACTTTCTCGCGCATTAGTTCCGTATCTCGCAAAACATGTGAAGCATTCAGTTGAGCGCAGGAAGAATCTATTTAGATTTAATTAACATTACTGTATGTACCTCTTATCCAACAAGCACTGGGCAACCGCTTGGTTGCAATACTGTGTTGTACCGAAAAACTCTCGTTTAGGGGCAGTGGAATTGCCAGCCTAAGACCCACCTGTACCTAACGATGAACGTGTCGTACTTTCGCTGCTACCGCTCTCGGGCGTCTGAGGACCCATTTCAACATTTGCCGGTTGACCAATCTGCCATCCTGACCGTCTGCGCAGCAGCAGTTGCCGTAGCTCCAGTCTTCGCTTCTGCTTCAGTTTGTCGATCTCTTTGATAATCAGTTTGTTGTACTTCATTCCACCTGGCTTGCACATTTGTGACTCCATTTTCCGAGCGTCGGCGATGCGCGGATCCCTAACGTCCGACGGGTCAAAGTACGGAATAAGGGCCTCCACACTGCAAATATAATCATCAGGTATCAACGAACTGCTGGCAGGAATTATTTATTTCATGAAAATGTACAATATGGTCTTGCAGAGATTGTTTATGTTACAGAACGCTACAAAAATCTTTAAAAAAATACCAACCAAAATTCTACAAATAACGGAAGACTGAAAAACATTATAACTTGGTACTAAAGTTCGAGTAGTAATCCGAATCGTATGCAGAGCTATTTACAGCTTACAGTTTGCGTATGAGCTCTGGTACCGTCTTCCTTGGACATGGAGGCCATCTCGGCGTGCCAGTACTTGGCGCCAGCCGACGTGGGCGTACATGGCGTCTGGTTGACCTGGGACCGCCGCCGCCGCCAGTGGGACGGATGCAAAATGCTGAGGCCCGTTTCGATCACTTTCATCGGCATCGCCCGGCTCCTCTGTTGGGCCAAGTCTATATATAGATGGCCTGCTCGCCTTCAGCATTCATCCCGCGTGTCGGGATCCACATTGTGTTCCTCAGCGGTCAAATGAACTGTAGAACACACGTTTAGGGACGAAGTACCGTACAAACCGCAGAGTATACGCCTACATAGACGCCTCCAGATGACTCTTCAGAGTAATGAGTCATCGAAACTCACTCCGTAGACGGACGGCTTAGTCACGGTTATGTTAGACTCTACGCACTGTTAACGATTTTAAAAATGAATGACAAAGCACCAGTAACTGTTGAACTTCCCCCAAAACAAAAACTTGCTCAGTAATCGGCAAATTTATGCAACAACGTTCGACCACCCTTAGCTACGTAGTAGTACTACTTATGTTATTCCGTACAACGGAGAATCTGCATCATTTTTTATCAGCGTACATGATTCATTTTTCTTGCGCGAATTCCGAACATGCTACGAGCCAGACATATATTTTGTCGAATAAAATAACACAAAACAGAAATTTTCAAAACAAAGCTAACGACATTAAAACCGACATTTAATGATTCCCAAGAAGTTTGTAAGACCCTTAAGCTGTCATATTAAAACATTGTTGCCCACAAAACCATTGTTAACAAGCAGAACCCGGTTGAGACCACAAACATACAAGTGGGCACGATGCGTTCGAGGAACAGGAATACAGCCGCGCACATGAACACCTTAAAAGCCGTGGGAGCTCGTTCGTGCAGGGGTTGACGCTGCTGGCCACAAGTGCACGTTTCCCCGCCGTACGGCATCTTGACAGTGCTGGTTACGGGCATGATGACGCCATTACAACTGCGCGGCTCCATCAGACCGCAAGTCTTCGAGTTGGTCAGCCGCCACTGACGCCAGTCGGGATGATTCGCCCTACACACAGCCGATAATTTATTACACCATAACACACATAGTAACATGTACACAAAACTACTGTTTAAACTACTGCCACCTCCTTCTTATCGTCCTGCTCCTCTTCCGACTGGCGCTCCTTGGCGTCCCTGCCGTCACTCTTATCTGTAAAACAGCAAGTAAGTCACCATCGTATCTGTAAGTCAGGATATGCAGAATGACCAGCAAATTTCTTAAATTTCAACAGACTATCGTGAACTATCGTGACACATTCCTGTCAGATTCCTAGAGGTATAGATTTGTTCCCTCTATCTACCATATGTGAATTACTCACCCTATGCCATAGGCCCATAGGGTGAGTAATTTACACGTAATACACACGTACACCGTAGGTAGGGTTGGCAAACCATTACACCGTAGGGCCTATGGTATAATGGTTTCCCAACCCTACCTATGGTGTACGCAGACCTGGCTGTCCAGTGCGGCTCTTTATATAAGACAAAGTAAACCATGCGAATGCACGGCTGTTTTACGAAAATCACGCTAAGTGACCGCAGCAAGAGTACCGCAATACACAAGTTTTATCTTTGAGGGAATCTGACCATGTGGTACCTTCGTGCCTGCTGGCGATTTCTGGTTCGTACCTTCTGTCTTCGCCAGCTTCCCACTGCTCGATCCCACTTGACCCGGTCGACTGCCCATCCACTCAATGAACTCCGGCAGGATCCCCGGATTCTGCTTCAACATTCTGGAGAAATCCTTGAGTTCGTCGGTGAACGCACCGGCTGAGCACACACCGAACATGTATAACCACGAGTGCAGCGAACACAAGCATCGACTTGTTACCCAAATTCTGCAGCTCGTTTCTCACATCTTGATCCGACATGTTGCGGTATCTGTTATCCGGTCCCCTCTGTACTTCATGTGACATCCTACTGGGAACTTTCGCTTCCATCTACAATAACCACTGACATGACACTACGACAATACGACGTGAATCTCCCGCCCATGAAGTTGCCGTGCGTGTAAAAAGTCATTGGCGAGATGTGACGAAAACAATCAAACTCCTGATGCCACTGTTTTTCAGCGCTTACCTCGACCACTGAGGTTGGGATTACCACGTCCACCAGGCGCATCAGATTCTGTGTGTTTTCCACAATGGGTTTCGTAGTGTCGTTGTCAACTACGCTATTCAATATAATAAGATCTGGAAATAAAACTCTTCCTATACTTGAATGCACCTTTGCTTTATCGGGAAAAAGGGTACCTGCAAGTCTTTGCGTCTTTGCGTCTTTTAACACAAATCTTCTCCTATCCGGTCAGAAAAACTGCCACATGAAATACGGGCCGAAGAAGAAATCGGGAGAATACCCTTCGGTATCAGTCAAGCTAAAACCCCATATCACCCCGATACGAACTGTTCAGAGAAATTGGTAAGTCTTTTTTGGGAATTTTTTGAGTCGGCCGTTTAATATAAAGTGTCACCCAGCTTTCGGGATTTAGAATTTATGATAATAATGATAATAATGCTGTACATACGTACTGTGTAACCAAAACTTCCAGTTAGTGACTTTTAGTAAATTTTGCTGATATTGCTCATATTAAAAATATCACCAGAATAACATTCAAATCATTTTTCACCGTTCTACAATACTCGAAAAGAGCCACCATGCGACGGTTACGTGGAGAGCCATATTAAAGAACCACTGGATCACAAGTTTACATGCGTGTAGGAAGTATGCATAGGCTCATAGCCTGTAATACAGGCTATGCATTTTTTACAAACTTTTATTTTTCGTGCTAATGAGTCGGAAATTACGTTTAAATCAGTAAAATTCTAGGACTGCGCTCAACTGAACTTCGAAGATTTTTGGCTGTGGCCGGCCCTGTATGGCTTACCCAAGCACCCATCTCCATCTGTACATTGCTTCCCGTGCTGCACAAGCTCCGTCACAGCCATACACATGGGTATCGTGCAGCCGCCGGGGTATGCTGCTTGGTATTCTGGTCGGTTATGGCAGCCGTCCTGATGGCCTAACCACAACACAAAGCCCCCAATATGGACACGTTTGTCTTGCTGCTCAAGGCCCAAGTCTCGGAGATCGTCGGGCACTATTAGCGCTGGTTGGGATGCCACAGTCACATGTTCAGGGGGACGAGGCGCACGCAGTTGGTCCACGGCAGGTGTACTGGACGAAACGGTGGGCTGGGCGGCTGGTCCAATTCCTGGAGGGATGGAGGTGTCGGGCGCATTTTCACTGGCGGACATTGTCGGGTTTTCCAAATCTTGCTTCAATTTAGGATCAGTTTCCATGCTTTGGAATAGGTTCGAGTAGTGATAAATGCGGATGAATTGACTAGAATAATTTATCTAGGATCACGTTCAGACCCGAGAGTGATAAATCTAAAGTGAGCGGCTCAGAATTGTAGTAAGCCTTTGCACACAGCGCACTCAGCTGACAGCTGTATTACGGCGTGAAAATTAGCCATTCCCTAGGCACTCGTGTACATTTCTATTCGATGGCGTTATCCTGTCGGTATGTACAGCGAGACGGGTAAGTGCAGCCAGACTGAACCAGACGGGCTTCTATGCTCCCTTTCTATATCAGGGCCTGAATACATACTGGTTGCCCAGTTCCACTGACAAGTCCAGGCATGGCCGTTCTCTAGCGGGGCGTCCTGCCTGGTCAATCTTCCTTGCAGTCTGCCCGTCTACCCGCATTCATCATGGAGCATTTACTGGAACGGCACAAATCATGCCCGACCATCAATCAGCCAAGCGGACAGCACATGCACGGCTTATATACATAGTACATGGCCGCGAAGCTTTCTCTCTGCTCCCGTGTTGTGCTGTGGCACATGTGTGACCGGCAAAACCGTCCTGACGGCACAATAGTTCGGCGTACATATTTGCTCATAAACCGGCAAAATCGTCCGGAGGAAAAAATTCCGTCCGGCTCAAATTTTGCACACCCAAAAGATTTTCGCCCCTGAAGTGCGGCCTGCTCTAGGAACACGAATCTAAAGGTCGTCCGGACACCGGATCCCCGTAGACAGTCAGTGAGAGCCGGACACTTTTGCCGGTGCCCAGTATAAGCAGTTAGTTTACTGGGCATCGGGAAACGTGTCCGGCTAAAACCGGCTTACCTCAAGTCGGCAAAATTGCCCGGATGAAAAAACTAACTGCCCACTGCAGGCCCGGCAGAAGTGTCGACCTGAAACCAGTTGTTTACCGAACACCGGCAAGTGTCCGGACGAAACTAAGAATTTACTGGGTACCGGAAAAGTGTCCGCTGAACAACTATTGTGTAAATACGTGTAAATATTGTGTAAATATTGTGTAAAGCCCTTCGAGGCATATGAAAATAAACACCTCCGAAAAAACTGGCAGGAAACTGTAAGTTTGAACATCCTGCAAAACGTGGAAATCGTGAGAGATAAAATCCATATGGTTTTGGAGAATTATATATGGACGACTTCTTTGCGACGACTTGAAGCGATTACATACGTATACTGCTAACTATTTTATAGCAGCTGAAGAAACAGCAGATGGTACTACTGTACTGTACAACGTGGGCGTTCCGGCAGGTCGCATGGAAATCTAATAACAGCAACGACTAGCAAGGAGAAGAGCTTCCCTAACTTCTATACTTATTTTTAATTTTTAATACACCAGATAACCAGACTTTCACTGTTAGTCAAATCATGTTTACCGGATAATAATGAATACAATAATCAGATCCTAAAATTGCCCACTTCCAGAATAAGTTCAGAAAATCGTATCGCACCTGTCTTTTGCAATAGCAATAAATCAATGGACTGAATATATTATCAAAATCAAGCTAACACGATCAACATGAACGGGCTCTATGGTACACAAACAACGGAAATTTGATAACAGAGGTAACATTATTTCAGGTCAAATTCTATTGAATCAAAAAAAGTTAATAAGACCGCGCAGCCGTACAGAAAGGTCAGAAAAAAATGATTAGCATTAGAAGAATTGCACTATAATAATTTGTTAGCGTACTAGCTGGTTTACAAAAACAACAGCGAGTTCTAGTTGTACATAATACGACGTACACATCGTACATAAAGTTACAAGTGCCCTTAAACTGTCACAAAGCCGTTGTTAACAATCAGAACCACGTTGGGACAACAAAGAACAATGTGGACCCGACGACCAAGATGAACAGGAAAACAAACAAACACATGAAGACCTTGAAAGCTGTTGGAGCTTTATCCTGCACGGGTTGAATTGGTGGCGAGGCACAAATGCACTTTGCTCCGGCGCAGGTCTGGTGAGTGCTGCCCACAGTAATGGAGACGTCATTGCCGGCGCGGGATCCGCGATTCTCGTACAGCTCTGAACTGGGCTTCATCAGGCCGATGATCTCCGCTTTGATCCGCTCCTTCAGCCAGTCGGAATGATTTGGCCTGCAAAACAGCTAATATTGCACCATAAACCAATGATGATCTTCCTACCAAACTGCTTATTTCAGAAACGTATAAAAAGATGAAATCAAAACGAAGTAAAAAGCGACTGAAAGATTAGGACGGAATAATCGATCCCTGACGTGACAGAAATGGCAACGACAGTCGGCTGATATAATTATGTTAGCCTCGTTTGATCGCTGTCTGTGCAGCCAGGTAGTTACTAGTTACCCGTTGCTCATCTTCGGCATGTCGTAGCTGATACTGCAGGATTTGGCCGGAATCGCCGGATCATAGAAAGTTTTACCAGGCTCCACTTCCTTATGCTTTTCTTTCTCCTTCTCCGGCGGATGCTCGTCGGTTTTGCTCCCGTCCGCGTTATCTGCGCAACAGCAAGGATCAGCATATGCAGAGTTATCCACAAAGTATCATGCAGTTATTGTGTAAAGATTCGTTTTTTCAGAAACGAAAGCACGTCCATGTTCACAATTTCAGCCAGTTCCATCCAAAGACCGCCACAAATTTCTACTTGATTTGTGCCGAAAGTTGTGAAAATCTGGTGAAGCCTTCACTAGCACACTGGGATTTGTTTACTTAGATAATGATTGTCAGAAGGTGGGCATAGTTATGTACAAAGGGGAACTGTTTGAGTAAACAATACAAATTCACTGCTATTGTACGAAAGCCACCTCAAGTGGCCACAGCTAAAGTACCGAATTAGAAGGTCTCTGCGGAATTTAAACAAGATGCTGACGTCCTACCTGCTGGGCAATTGTCACGCTGGTTCTGGAACCATATTTTCACCTAATAAAAACAAGTGTTGCTGTAAAAATGTTGTCAGGCTAATAAGTCCAGAATATGTAAATTCAACGGGTAATAATTGTAGCACCAAACTGAAATGGATTGTTTACGTGCGACTTTACATACATGTGCCATCGAATTTCCACAAACCGCTTGAACAGTGGCTCTGTATGTAGACGTACTACTTATAGTTAATACACTGTATTACTGCCTTACAGGGCATTTCAAAATCACACCAAACTCTACAAGCTTCCAATTGAATCCATCTCTTGCAACTGGATTTATAAGTTTTTATCGGCAATGGTAACTGCATGTGAATCTGCACACTTGTCAAATAACTACTTACTCAAACTTTTGGTAATTTATGATACTGCAAGATTGTGACCTCATTAGTGACTTGTGTATAAACAGCCTGATACGCTATCACATACTTGAGTCGGAGTCAAATGAAGAACGATCGCCAGGTGTTCTCTTTCCTGGGCGGAAAGATAGCGTTGTTGACCAAAACGTCTTTGCAGTTCAATTGTCTGCGTATTGGTCAATGAAACTCCTAGTTCATCGTCACCTATAACCAAATAACCAAGTCAGCACATGCAGGATGATAATCGATCCACTAGTTGTTAATATTATGCATTTGCCGAGTTACGGTGTAAAAAGGTTTGGGTTTTTTCTCGCACCGTTTGTCCAAAAACGAATGCATACACATGTTTAGAATTTCACCCAGTTTTATCCAAATTAAAGAGCACAACAAATTCCGACTTTATTTGTGCGGGAGTTTCGTGAAGCATGCACTTACACATTGGGAGACAATGGTTAATTAGATTACGATTGTCCGAACGTGGCCAAACGTATGTACAAAGCGGAAGCTTATAAAATAAACCATGCGATTACACTGCTGTTGTACGAATATCAATTAAAACGACAACAAAGAGTATCGAAATGCTAGAAAAGGTAAGATTTTTAAGAATGTGCAAGTTTTTCCGCCCATCACAAGCAGCTTACTGAACCCTTTTTCAAATTGCTGAGCGACGTTGCGAAATGCAACATGGAAAAATTGTTCTACGAATTTTTGCAGCCGCGGCTATGAAAGTGGCAAAACTGATCATACCACCGTTCGGTAGTGCATAAATTTGCTATCCTTTTGTGCATATTTCAAAAAAGTCCGATTATTACGTTACTCTGTGCGAGCAGTTACATTAAACTCTGCGGAATCCTGACCGTATAATTACCCCACACCTGCTGGCCATTCGTGCAGATCAAACTGCTGAATGCTTATACAGTATCTGTGCGGAATTTTAACGAGATGATAACTTCCTACCTGCTGGGCATTTGTCACGCTGGTTCTGGAACCATATTTTCACCTAATAAAAACAAATGTTGCAGTTAAATGTTGTCAGGCTAGTAATTACAGAATGCACGATATGAATTCAACGGGTAATAGTTGTACAGTGTAGCGCCAAAGTGAAATGGCAACTTTACGTGCAACTTTATATATACTTCTCTATGTGCCACCGAGTTTCCACAAACCGCTTGAACGTGTGGTATGTGCGCAGTATGCACAGTACATACGTAGTATGTAGACGTACTACGTATACTATTTATCCATATATGTAATTCGCTAAGAGTTTTCTGTCTGTCGAGTCACTCTGAGCGATCCACTCATCCAATCCTCAAGTGCAATAGATCATTCTAAAGCTTATGTTGTCTACCACTGCCATCAAAAGTAAACACTGGGAAAAACAAACCCATTCAAGAGAAACGTGCGTTCTAATATAGTATATACGTATAGTTAATACAACTGGATTCATAATATTTTTTTATCGGTAATATTTAATTGCAAGTGAATCTGCACACTTTTTAAATAACTACTTACTCAAACTTTTGCTAATTTATGATACGGCAAAATTTATCCTCATTAGCGAGGTGTGTATCAACAGCTTCATGCGTTGTCACATACTTGAGTCGGTGTCAAATGGATAACGCTCGCCAGATGCTCTCCTTCCTGAGCGGAAAGATAGCGTTTTTGACGAAAACGTCTTTCCAGTTCCATTGTCTGCGTTTTCTTCAATACAACTCCTAGTTCATCGTTGGAATCTTCGGACAGACTATTAGGAACTGCATATGTCGATGCACTGGATCGTGGAGTAAATGGCTCGTCAAGGGGGCGGTGCTTGGTCTCGGCAATATTCGATTCCTGACAGACGACTACCGGACTGCCGGCGTACGGCGGACTCGAAGGCGGAGAATCTTCTACAGATGGATTAACGTGGGTTAATTCTAAGATCGTCAGCGTGGGTTCGATTCCCACCTTGAGTGACTTTTATCTGAAGTTCTAATTCAAAAATCAACCAAAAAAAATTCAAAAAATCTTGAGCAGCCTTATGCACGGTGCATGATGCACCGGCACAAATTCCAACGACCATCGCATCCGTAATGCGGCAAGCAACCTGCATGGTACCAAGGCAATTGTACATTTGCCTTGCTGGTACAACCCAGATATTTTTCGCCAAAATGAGTACGTAAGACCAATGTAGCCCCAAATATACTGACCACTGCTAATTTTTTTTTTTGGGTTCAATTCAAAACGTGAGGAGTTATGCATCTTTGAAATCATTTACTGATAACATGACGGTCTATGAGACGGCGGCGCAAGCTGATGAGTTATACCAACTTATCTCATAGACCGGCACGTTATCAGTTAATGGTTGCAAAAATGCATAACTCCTCACGTTTTGAATTGAACCCAACTAAAAAAATTCAGCAGTAGTTAGTATCTTTGGGGCTACATACCGGGATAGTTCCTCGGGTCTCTTGCTTGTCAGTACTGACTAGTATGCACGGTTGTTTTTATTTGGCAATAGCCCAGAAACAGTGTACTTCTAGACACAATAAAAATTAACAAAATTATATTGTAGAATGGTCGTACGGTGGCAAATCTACGATGGTACAACGATTAATGTAATTCAGAACAAAATTATCAGAAGGTTTTCATAATTATGTACAAAGCGGAATTGTTTGGAACAAACCATGCGAATGCACTGCTATTGTACGAAAGTCACTTCAAGCGACCACAGCTAAAGTACCGACATAGAAGGTGTTGTATCTCTGCGGAATTTAAACACGATAATAACTCCCTACCTGCTGGGCATTTGTCACGCTGGTTCTGGAACCAAATTTTCACCTAATAAAAACAAATGTTGCTGTAAAATGTTGTCAGGCTAATACAGTAATAAGTCCAGAATATGTAAATTCAACGGGTAATAGTTGTAGCGCCTTAAACAGCAATGGATTGTTTACGTGCGACTTTATATATAATTTATGTGCCATTGAGCTTCCAAAAACCGCTTGAACAGTGGCGCTGTATGAAGACGTGCTACGTACAGTAATAATTAAAAATGTATGTATTAAATTAAAAAATGTATGTTGTTATTTTATGGCGGTAGGGACCGAAACGCAATAAAGGCTGTATTTTTTTCACTGTATTATGTACTACCTTACAGGGCATTTCAAAATCGCACCAAACTCTGCAGACTTCCAATCGAATGTACTCGTACATATCTTTTGCAACTGGATTTATAATTTTTCTATCGGCAATAGCGACTGCTTGTGAATCTGCACACTTGTCAAATAACTACCGACTCAATCTTTTGGTAATTTATGATACTGCAAGATTTTGTCCTCATTAGTGACGTGTGTATAAATAGCCTGATGCGTTATCACATACTTGGGTCGGTGTTAAATGGAGAACGCTCGCCAGGTGTTCTCTTTCCTGAGCGGAAAGATAGCGTTGTTTACGAAAACGTCTTTCCAGTTCAGTTGTCTGCGATTTGGTTAGTGCAACTCTTAGTTCATCGTAACCTGTAACCAGATAACCAAGTCAGCACATGCAGGATGATGATTGATCCATGAGTTGTTAATATTAGCCAAGTTACGGTGTAAAACGTTTTCGGTTATTTTTTCGCGGCGTTTGTCCAAAAACGAAAGCACGTCCATGTTCAGAATTTCAGCCAGATTCATCCAAAGAGCACAACAAATTCCAGCTTCATTTGTGCCGGAAGTCTTGTGAAAATTTTGTGAAGCATGCACTTACACATTGGGATATTATGGTTACAGTGGAACCTCCCGACCCCGAACAGTCTCCGTACGTCATTTCGTGTTCGGGGTTCAGAGGTGTTCGGGGTTCAGAAGTTGTGCCCCTGGGGGGGGGGGGCATATTTCCGAGCATTCCCGCCCTCAGTAGTAATCTCGTGTGCATATCACTGATATCAGGCATGCAACACAGAGGTCAAGCAATCCTTCGCTTCCTTTTGCTGTCTTTCAGATCAACGAAGTTAACAATCTAACAAAATTAACAAAACAACAATGTGCAGGAAGACTTTGCCAGGAAAATAGTCCAGCAGAGCTGTTTGTTTGGCACGAGAAGCTAAAGTTAATTTTAGTTTTTGATAACCGAGCTTTGAGCCGCCACATTAATTAAAACTTCGCTACGCTGCTCAAGCGTAATGAACCATTTCTGAGTCATTTTGTGAGTGCAGTTTCTGATGCAGCTGGACTAAACAATTGCGAAGTGCATGCGCAGGTTGATTAAACGAACGTGAGCGTTTAAACCTGCACGCCGCGGGTTACGCTTTTTTGCCGTTCTGTCTCTCTTAAATCAGGATGTTCGGGGTTATAGAGGTTCGGTTTACCGGGAAAACACACATGGTACAGAACGATCTGTTCGAGGTTCGGGGTCGGGAGGTGTTCGAGGTTCAGAGGTTCCCCCCTGTGTTATAGTCTACCAGAGCTGCCGGTACGCAGACTTATGTTCGGGGTTCAGAAGTGTTCGAGGTTTAGAGGTGTTCAGGTAGGGAGGTTCCACTGTAATTAGATTACGATTGTCAGAACGTGGTTATATGTACAAAGCGGAAGCTTATAAAATAAACCATGCGAATACGCTGCTGTTGTAAGAAAATCACTTAGCTAAAGTACCGAAATTACTTAGCTAATGCACCATGGAAGAAGCACACGGATGGGCGCCTGGTACGGTACCTGTAGGGATGGTCGTGTCGGGCGCATTTTCACTGGCGGACATTGTGGGCTTCTCCATATCTTACAGCAATTTCGGACTACTTTCCCTGCTTAGAAGCACATTAGAGCAGTGATGAATTGCTGGAGAATTGATTAGAGTTAATTTACGAGCAAGTTCTTACAGCGGAATGGTAAATGTGAAAAAGGTGATGTGATGCGTATGTCAGCAGCTTGGGTCAGATTTTCAGTCGTTATCTGCACACAGCTCACTCCGCTGAAATAATAAGGCGGCGTTGAAACAGCCGCTGGCTACAGCAAGATAGAGTGCAAGATATCTTGGCCACAGTACTCGTGTACATTACTATTGGATGGTCAGCCTGTCTGAACAATGGCAAGTTGCAGAATACACACTCGTATCAAGAGTAAAACAAACAAACGTAGTAGAACAATCAAGATTCCGTGAAAGGGAAGTAGACCGCATTGCCCCAGCCTTTGTCTTAGCACCAGATCAAGGCGTCCTGCGGCAGGACTCCTGCCTGTCCAGTCTTGCAGTCACCCTTTTTGTGTTCATTCCCGTCTGCCCGCTTGCTAATAAGGAGCAGCCACGGTGAATGATGCACCGGCACAAACAATGAACGACCATCACATCAGTAAAAATGCGGCAAGTAACAACCTGGTACAACCCAGATAGTTTTCGAAAAAAGAGTACTTACGACCACAATGCAGTACTCAGTACTGACAAAGTATGCACAGTTGTTTCTATTTTGCAATAGCCCGGAAACAATATTGACACAATAACATTTAAAAAAATTAAATTGGTACGGTGGTAAATGCACGGCGGTACAACCAGTAATGCAATTCAAAACAAAATGTCGAACGTGCAAGCCCATGACGTGATAAATTCACTAAATTTACGCGAACCAAGACCTTTTTTCTATACCATTCATAACAAAAATGATAACGGTTTGAGGACCCTCCATGTTATGTCTAAAGCGAGTGGAGGTAACGATTTTTTTTTTCAATGTTTACGTTTTGTGGGCAAATTTAGCGATCCCAGCGCGAGCATTGTCTATGCTTCTGGTACAATAATAACAGCGATTTCTGTTTGACGACTGTTTGCGACATATGCATATACGTGCGTCTTTGTAATTTATATAGGCAGTAGGCTGTCCCCATCTATTACGCGAACAGATAAAATTGGTTTCCAGAAGCGGCAAAAAGCTCCCCTTATGAACGTTTACGAAGACTGGAAATAAAGGTTAAACCAGCGTTCTACTTCCCTTCATTAGTCATCTAACAACGGTCAACACGACAAACATTGCCATTAAAACATGCTTAACGACAATTCGTACAGCTGAGTTCTTGGTTCGCGACTTCCCATCCCGACAGGCTTCACTGTCAGGAAAATCCCCACAGACTTCCTTTCCACTAGTGCTCGTTGTACCGGTCGTCGTTAACGTTGTCGCTCCACTCGTTACAACAGCCGTTGTTACTTTTCCCGTCTTTTCCAGCTTCGGCCGGGTCTTATCAATCGTCATCTGCGCCACGAGGAGAAGGTCATCGGTGTCCGACACCCCGGGGTCGACGGTGAAGCTGGTGGATCCGGCGGGAGGACGGGTGGATGGTAGTCCCATGCTCTTGGGATCCAAGTTGCACAAGTCGGTTTTGCACAGGCAAAAGACGTGCGCCTGATCGAATTTGATGAGCCAGGCAGTGGCCAAGGGCCACCACACATCCGAGCAAACGTAGCTCCTGTCGGCGAAGTTACTGACTCCGGGCCAGGATAACGGCCATCCCCATTTACTGATGTCAAAGGAGTTGTTGAGTGTTACCTATACCCAAGACGCTAGTTGTACGGCAATGCAAAAAATCAGAACAAAAAGTGTGGAATGCAGTTCAGGAATTCTTCTGCTTGATTACGTACTACCACTGTCTCAAATGCGCCGAAACACGTGAGTTTCACGCCCTGTTGCTTTAGACAATTTCGACAAAGAGTTTGTTCTCAAAAGTTTCTTGCTGCTTCCGCAAACTTGAAGAGGTTTCAGACTAATATGAGGATGGATTCAGATTAAGAGACGGGTATTGGAATAGCAGTGCAATGTCTGATATATTTTTCATGTGAAGCTTCAGTTATACACTAGAAAACATTAGCATAAGTCAACACCTTATCCAGATTTCTTACCGGTTGATAATAGGGACCACGTGTCGGATCGGTTTTTCTGGTGACGCAAGCTGCGCGCAGCAGTCGATAGGAAACTTTGCCAACCAGCTTTGTTGGAGAGCGCGGTAAAAGTAAGTTGACTTCGCGTATACAAAGGTCATCGGCATTGGGGCACTCCATTTCTGTCAAGCCCGGAGATTTCTGGAACTGCTTGGCTTCTGGGCACTCTTCCTTATCCAACGCCTTCATGGACGCTGTCATGGTATCCGTAGTTGTGCAGTCCTGTCCGCAACTGCAATCCTGACTGCCCAACAAACACCGGATGCTGGCTGCTCTGCCGATGGCGTCCAAGGTCACAATTGCGGCAACTAGTATGTAATACGACATATCCGCTCATCGCCAGATACTACATGTGAAAACGGCGATGTTTAGTGTAATATGATAGTACATTTTCCGCATCTGGCAATTAAGTAACACTACAGTCGTTGCACATCTCTCGAATGCCGAGAACTTTATTGCTGACACAGAACAGAAGATATTAATATTACCGCATTTCATACTGAATGAATTAACCGTTTGGAAGATAAAACATCTTTGGTAACATAGCAACTTTGAACGCATTCTATTCACCGACCCAAGAATCACAGCGAGTCCATACTATATCAAACGCTGATGTACGGTGCATTTATACACATATATAAAGGTCACTGTGCCGGCTTCCAGTACCAAGCGTTTCCCGGAGAATTTTTAAAGGTAGAATCTGAGCACGTTTGTTGATTGGAATACCGAGTATACTTTGCGACTGGCTTCTGCATGGCTTGTTGTCGTTTATGTGATGATTGACGAATATTTAGCATTGACTGCCTTGTTGCCGTTATGTACGTAGTGACTTTACCAAGCCCGGTGTTTTCCAATTAATATTTTAAAGCGATCGCACCTTGCCTACGTACGCTCTTCTGTTTTCTGATATATTTTTCATCTCTTATTATATAATTCTTGTACTTGTACTGTTTGTTACAAGCCTTGTTTTGTTTGTTTGTTAATTTGGCGGCTTTATTGTTTTTTTGAAGGAATTAGTAATTTGCGTCTTGTTTCTCGTATTTTTTGTATCAATAACTAAATTAGTTCGTTCATTTTCTACTGTCTATCTTTTTTTTAAACTTTCTCCTCTTGTCGTCGCTGATTTATTTTTGTCCTTTGTATTATTGGAGATATCTGATTCCGGTTGTTGTTATTATTGTTATAGCTTACATTTTATTTTTTACTGCTTTATTATTATATTATTACGTTCGATATATTACGTGCGTACTGTGTGCAGTATACACAAGTAAGGTTGAAATCAAGCAGGATTTTGGGCAACCTGATTTGATTTGAAACTTGATCTGATGCTTAAATGCAAGAAACGCTTGATTTGAAATGACGTCACCCATAGACAATGCATTGCGGGACCCACATTTGATGTGATTTGAAATCGATCTGCCGCTTGAAACTTGAAATGTTTGGAATCTCGATTTCAGCCCTACTAACAAGGGAAGGGATCGCGCTGTCAAATTCCGATCCGCTCCACGTAATTTCAGTAATTAAAACTGACCATTTTTTTATGCGGCGAGCCGCAGCACATTAAATTCCACTAATTTGTCCCGCGGCCGAGCACTTCGTTTCGCTGTCTTACAATGTTCTCTGATCTTTGCTCAATCTAAATAGTCCATTTTCTAGATGCCAGTTGTAAAAGCTGGCTCACAAGGCAGGCCGTGACTGGGATTTCCAGGGGAATTAATTCTGGAAAAATGCAAGATCTGTTCACCAATTGTGCACTAGCGCGCGAGCACCTGTTTGGCTAAAACAATTCCCCTCAAATAAGATTTCCGTTTGCGCCTGTCGCAAACTCGTGAAAATGATAGCCAATAGCACTGGCATTCATAGTTAAAATTCGAAAAAACTAAAACTGCCCGCTGTCTCGAAACAAATTACAGAGAGGGCTGGGAACATTTCGCAGGTTCATCCCTGTATATGGGTAACTTGCACGGACATAATTGTAAGCTTTCGCGCATTTTAATTTGTGAGTACGTACAGTATGCAATACCGTGATAACAGAGATCAGAGCCAAAGTTATAGACTGCCATCGTGACTGATTACTTTCTGCCCTTGCGCAACCAGCGTTCGAAACCCAATAGCGATTGTTTCGTGCAAGTAGTCACCAAACCGAACAGAACTTACCCAAAAGAAAACTGCAGGAAAAGTGCTATTCCATTTAATATTCAAACAACCGGTGCATTAATTGTGGAGAGAAATCAGCTAGTAAACCAGCCAGGTCGCGGTATCCCAAATTTCAAGATGGGCATTCATTTTAGTTGAGCGAAAACTTTGGTTGTATTTAACAGACGCTGACCCCGATGGAAGTGCCAAACAGTCAACCGGTAGGTAAATGTCCTCTTTAGCAAATGCTGCACAATAAAAACATTCCAGGTCGCAGCAGTTAATAAACTGTCCTCGAGGTAGGGCACTCTAGTTCATTGAGCGAGAACTCCATCTGGTTATGTGTGATAGTGGCTGATCCAGATGGTGGTGTCAAACAGTCAACCGATAGGTAAATGTCGTCTTTGGCATAAGCAAAATTAGCCCAGACATTCGCAAAGGAGTAAATCTCGCCAAACTGTGCCTTACGCACCAGCGCTGTTTTGCTCTTCCACCATCGTCTGTACCAAGCAAACTCACAACCGCAGTGCAAACGAACCAGATAATCGCGAATCTCTGGGCTGAATGAGGGAATGCTTGTCAAGCCGTTTTCCAGGGATAGAACGCGCAGTGACGGCAGATTCGCGAATGTACCCATTTCCAGTGTGAGTATGGTGGAATTTCTTAGTACAATAATTCTTAACTTGATTACAGTCTGAAAATCCGTTTTCACGATGTTTAAGCTATAACAATCAATTAAACCGAATTCCACCAGATTGACTGTGCGCAGTTCGTACGGCTTGCTCGTTCCTCGATTGTCACTGCAGTTCCGCAAATAAAATTCGATGACCTGTTTTCGAATTGGGGCAAAGTTCAGAGATGAGATTAATACGCCATCATAGAGATCGATTGCCGTGGCGCGAGGAGGCATTTTGGCCATGGCTGTAGCCATTAGTTCATCTCTTCCGAACCGGTTTGTCTGTTGCAGATGATATTCACACTCCGCAAAGTTGTGCAGTTGAAACGGGTCAGTCCGGTTGGCGCACAGTTGGTACTGAACTGCAGGGCGCATTCGTCCGACGTCATTGGCTCCAGGCTGAAAGCAGGATAAGAGTCCACACCTTCGGATTTCATGCAGTCTGACACCCCGCTTCCAGAATCTGAAACAGAGCACTGCACTTGCCAAACTATGATGGTTTTGTGGATGACATGGTCAGATTATGGAATGCCTGCGAACTGGATACGGCAGCTTATGCTACGCTGAGAAGCTTCAAAGTAGCAATTGAAAACGTTCCATGGATTGACATTTTGAAGAAAAATAAGCTATCAACGCGCTTCGTTGACAAGTTCCTGGAACCTGGCACAATGTTATAAGATGTACTATTGTTTTTTGTTTCTTGATTTGTTTGCTGATGTCCTGCTGTTTTCTGTAGCTTGAAATGTGTTTTCGTGAAAATGTCTTAGCCGTGAAACAGGTTGACCTGGTGGTTTAAAGACAATAAACTGCGTACGTGTACGTGAAAAAACAGACTGGTGTGTTCATCACAACCCCTAGTACAACAATTTAATTATGTATGTGGTTGCGTACTTTAGTATTTCGTGACAAGCTTTTGACTTCGGCTATCAAGAACGCTAAAGCCGCGAAAAGATGTCGACCGGACTTAACATCATCAAGTGAACGTGATTCGCAGCATAGGCAATTATCGCCAGACACATACAGTAACCCACCTGTGTCATCGTTTATGGAGAACTGCTGCTGCATAAAATCGATGGAACCAGCGCCAGATGGGAACGGCAGCACAGAACAGTCGACTGGCAAATAAATTTCATCTTTACTCCAGAATCCATTCTGCCATGACTGTTGAATCGCAAAAACTTCACCATCTGCCGCTGTCCGCAGCAGTTGCGAATTGGACTTCCACCATCGTCGAAACCAGTCGAATTCGCAGTCGCAGTGAAGCCTTCTCAAATAATCACGAACATGCACACTGAATACGCTCATTTTGTTGAAACCATCCTCCAAAGTCAACAGCCTCAAAGCAGGAAGGTCAGTAAACGTTTCCCTTTCCAAGGTTTGGATTGTTGTATTTGTCAGTGCGACTTGTCGGAGCTTGATCGACTGAGCAAAGTCGCTTCGTTTGATGTGCATCCCGTAGCAATTGTACACAGCAAATGACAGTAAATTGCCATACTGTAAATTGAGCAGTTTGGCCGTTGTGCGGTTGGAAAGGCAGTTGTGCACTCCTAACAGGATGATCTGTTTGCGAATCACAGCGAAATTACCAAAGTTGAGTTGCTCTCCGTCGTTGATACTGATGTAGATCGCTCGCAAAGGACCTTTAGATATGCCCATGGCCATATCTTGCAACTGCTCTGACGAAACTTGCTTAGTGCAATTAATCAGTAAGGCTTCTGTGGCAGTACAGTTTGTGATTGTGAAGCCGGGAAGAGCGCAGTCTGCACTGAACTGAAATGCGCACTGCTCCCTCGACATCGGTTCTGAAGAGAACATCGGAAACGGCTCCAGCATGCTGGTCTTGGCAGCGCCGTTTCCTGTAAAACCTTTTCTGGTGAATAGGTAACGGCAAATTATCCAATCCACCACAAGCGCTCACCGCAATCAGTTGCCACGCCGATTTCTCCGGATTCTTGCTGCGAAATTACATCGTCTAGTGTGCAGTTGTATGCTAACTGCAGCTTGACCACATCCAAGAAGCTCAGACCCCGTCTTTGCCCCATTTCATGCACATCTCTCTTTCTAGGAATAATCACTGGTTGACTGGGATTCCTCGCCATATCAAACGGACCGTAGTGCATGATAGAGTCCAGATCGTACGGGAGACCAAATGTATTTATTTTAGACATACTCCGGTAGTTGATGTCATTTATGTCCGGTCGAATGTTTTCAGAACGGATGTCAATGTAGCGGTTTCTATCGGGTCGGTTATGCTCGTGGAAAAATCCTAGCGCATGCATGATTTCGTGCTGCAGTATGCCCGGGATAAAGCATTCCTCATGCAGCCTTATATTGGTGATGTGACCAACAAAACGCCCGATATTCGCGTCACAGCTGTGGAGAAAAGTAAAATGTGATTCGCAAAACATCTTTCAGCAAGATAGAGCCTTTGCTGCCTTTCGAAGAGGGTAGGAAAAACGGTTGTGAAAGAAGCTTTTCGTGGTAGATTAAGTATATTGTACACTTTCATTCGCTTACGCTCGCCCTGGCTGAAACTGGATGAACTCTTTCTCAGTACTCCGTCGCTTGAAAGTAATGCAGGAGCTGGTTCGCTTCTCAATTGTTCGTAAAGCATTCTCGATCTTTTGGTTTTCTTCCAGACCTGTAAACATACATACAGTACATCGTCACATGAATTTACCAGTATGATCTAAGCCTGGATAACTTCGGAATGAGAGCCCGCGCAAGTTTTAGAAGGGAAAATAAAGTCAGGTCATATCGTCCACAGATCAGCGTTCAGGACAGGTGACGACTCGTTGATATGCTGCAGTTGGTACCAGTCGAGAATACAAAATTACCGAGTTACATACATACTAAAGTCGGTGATGTAGTAAGGAATGTTCTTTCCGTAGTTCGGCCAATAATTCTCGCTCCTCAGTCGGCCGCTACTGCGAACAGGACTGTGAAGGCTGCGCCGTCGTCTACGTCCCACATAATATCATTATCGTGCAGACTGCTGTTTCTATACTGTGATTCGTGCCTGACTAATTCAGCGGGACCAAACCGACTTCTCCCGTCTGCAAACAGTTCAGCCATTTGAATAAGCATTTGCAAGGAAAATATGACAGTTTTTGTGAACATGGTAGTATTGACAGACCTGGTTGAGCTAACGCTCGTAAAATCCAGTGCTGGACCATGCAAAGAGACGCACTCACCGTAAGCATGTTTCGGCGCCACATTCTGTGTTAAACATAAACAGCCCGGTACACGTTTAAGGTAACACTGAAAGTCTGAAATGTTGTCATCGCTTCGGAAAGATTACCTGCAAACTCACTGTGCAAAGTACAAGTTTAATGTCAAAACACTTGCAACCTGCGTGTGGCGCAAAACTGAAAAGCGGATCCTTCTGCCGATAGCAGCGACAAGGACGACAAGTATACTTATCGTGAATGTCGATCTTTCCAGTTTCACCATAGAAGTACACGGCTTCCTGTCCACTGTCAGCAATGTATTTCTATCATTCGGTGACGCGTATAACTTAAAACTCGAATACCTTTTTGCTAGCATGCTTTTCTGTTCAGAATTCTCCTGGAACTGCTGGTACTGAAAGCCGGCACAGTAACCATTATATACGTTGCGGAGAGTGCAACGTCGCTGTATTGCTTATGTCACCCGGCTGGCGGTCTGGTCACGGATGAGCAGGGTTTTTACAAGGACATATACGCACTTCGTTTCAGGTGGGTTCTTGGTTCGTTTCGCTATTATCTGTGCAGCGCTTATACTTCTTTCTCACATTTAATTATCTGAACCGAGGAAATGCAAGTGCAATTATAAAAACTGCAAAATGATTGTCGCAAACTGTTCTGATTCCCTTCATCTGCTATCTTACAACGGCCAAAAGCAAAAGCAACGTCACTGAAACATGGTTTACGACGATCCGTACGGCAGAGTTCTTGTTCCGCGGTTTCCCATCCCGACAGGTTTCACTATCAGGAAAATCTCCACACACTGCATTTCCACTAGTACTCGTCGTGCCGGTCTTCGTTGTCGTCCCACGCGTGACACTGGTTACACTAGCCGTTGTTGCTTTTAATCCTGTCTCTCCCAGCTTCGGCCGGGTCTTATCACTCGTCATTTGCGCCACGAGGAGAAGGTCGTCGGTGTCCGCCACCCCTGGGTCGACGGTGAAGCTGATGGATCCGGCGGGAGGACGGGTGGATGGTAGTCCCATGCTCTTGGCATCCAAGTTGCACAACTCGGTTTTGCACAGACAAAAGACGAGTGCGTGGTCGTATTTGATCTGCTCGAAATCGGCCAGTGGCCATGACACATCCGTGCAAATATAGCTCCTGTTGGCGAAGTTACTGACTCCTGGCCAGGATGGCGGCCATCCCCACGTCTGACGGATATCCAAGGAAGCGTTGAGACCTACCTAGACAAGAACTCAGTATGACAGCGATAAGACAAATCCTTCGAATTTTGATATGCAATTCAGATGTCAGAATTTCAGATTTTTTCAAAAACTCGTTTTTTCCTCATTTTCCAGAGACTTCATGTTTTTCAGTGCCGAATTCGTCAATGTCGGTAATGAGGAATATGGCATATACATAAAACAGTGATAACTGATAAGCAAAAGGCTAGTTATAACGACAACAACCGCGCAAATGCAAGACAGACTCCTGAACCTCTTTGAGAGCAAATAACCATTCACGTAGCACTGGGCCCAGTGACCAAAGTTACCAAAGTGATTCTAAAATTAAGTTTTCGTCATAAGCTTCTGTAGTTAAAATCTTACTGTGAATTTGGCAGACTTGAAGCATTTCAAACCAATAAGATCTACTGAAGCACGGCTTTTGTAGTTGCGAACGAAATGTGACCTCTACATGCTATTGTGTCAGTTACTGCTAATGTAACGCGCACTAGTTATCCGACTGTCTTACTGGTTGGTAATAGAGACCAGTTTTCGGGTCGGTTTTTTTGGTGACGCATGCTCCGCGCAGCAGCCGATAGGAAACTTTGCCGACCAGCTTTGTTGGAGAGCGCGGTAAAAGTAAGTTGACTTCACGTATACAAAGGTCATCGGCATTGGGGCACTCCATTTCTGTCAGGCCCGGAGATTTCTGGAACTGCTTAGCTTCTGGGCACTCTTCCTTATCCAACGCCTGCATGGCCGGTGTCATGGTATCCTTGGATGAGCAGTCCTGTCCGCAGCTGCATTCCTGACTGCCCAGCAAACACCGGATGCCGGCTATTGGGCCGATGGCATCCAAGGTCACAACTGCGGCAAATAGTACGTAATACGACATCAGATTCTGCTGATACTACATTGGAAAACTGGGTTGCTTCTTATGAATTTGGCATGTAGCACATTTCCCACATTTGACACGGAACACTACAGTCGTGACACATATCCCGAAAATGACGAAAACGTCACCGGTACAGAACGTAAGACGTTATATAAAATGAAATTAGTATATTATGTTACGTATTAGTTGGAAGATGATACTGTGACCGCTTATCTCTGGTAACATAGCAACTTTGAAATCATTCAATAAACGAACGTTCGTAGTCGACACGTACGTACCGTATGTACTGTATTTGTATGCGTATATAAAGGTCACAGTACCGGCTTTCAACATCAGCGGTTTCCGGAAAACTTGTGAACGTACAATCTACGCGCTTTATGAATACCGTGTGTATTTTGGGAATGGGTTTTGCATGGCTTCTTGTCGTTCTTTTGATCATTGCAAATGCACGGCTTTAATGTCTACCTTGCTGCATTTATCCCAAGTTAATATTGACTTTACCAAGCACGAAAGCACTGATATTTGCGGTCGATATCTCCAACCTTTTGTGAAGGATTTTCTGGCATCTTGAAGTGGTTCTTCAACTATCGGTACTTACTCCGCGTTACCTTTTACATACAAAAAAAGAAGAATGTGATTTGCCAAAGTTTTGAGGAATTAGCATTGTCGATCAATAGCTTGTAGTCACGAAAGTTTAACGTTTTTTATTATTTCTGAAACATCAGAGGAATACTAATAAACCAATTTTTATCGGCAGCGATCCATTAACCTTGATGAAACCTGTTATACTAAACAAATCCAGATAAAACTTAATAGCTCCAGCATAAATCAAAGCGGCACCATGAGTCACAAAAACACTAAACATCAAAAAAATCAAAACCAGACGCGTAAAATTCCGACACAGGTACTTAAGAAAACGCAAAAACTGAGGTCACGATAATACTTATCGCAGTGAAAAAAACCGCATCATTCACCGCTCAAAACAAACAAGAACTCCCAAATTCCGCCCCAAACAACCTGTTATTTGCCAGTCCACCGGTCCATTCCACGAAGAAAAACGGGAATAATTCCTCAATTTGAAAACATCCCAAAACATTGGGAACAATTTCCGGAAAAATTCCCAAAAATGTACAAAACGGGTTATCCCATGGAAACCCCCGCGGGAAAAAGGGAAGAAACATCGGCAACATTTTTTTTTAATTTTTTTTCCAATTTCGGCAGTCTCCAGCTTATAATAAGGCCCAATAGAAAAACTTTGGTAAATCTCTCATTCTAGTGTGTGTTAATGCGCATTCTTCCCTAAATCCAGTTTAGGCCCGGTGGAGAGCTTCTCCCGCATGACCATATTCTCGCGGGTTAGTTTATCCAGTTGCTCACGGAGTTTCTGGTTCTCCTTCTCCAGATAGGCCGCCCGGATGGCAATCTGGTTCTCCTTGATGCGGCGGGCGTCGCGCGACCGTTTCGCCGCCAGATTGTTCTTTCTCCGACGCGCCCAGTACTTTTCGTCCTTCATCTCGTCGGGGACGAACTGTTTCTTGGATTT
Organism: Paramacrobiotus richtersi; assembly: GCA_034698045.1. Classification (NCBI taxonomy): domain Eukaryota; kingdom Metazoa; phylum Tardigrada; class Eutardigrada; order Parachela; family Macrobiotidae; genus Paramacrobiotus; species Paramacrobiotus richtersi. Next base: position 29,285 of record JAQGAU010000338.1, read on the forward strand.
CTTGACCATGGGCGCGGGTTTGAGTTCCTCCTCGCTGAAACGGCGGCGGCGCGGGTCGAAGTTGACGGTGGATCCGGGGACCGTGGCGAGGGCCATATCTGCCGGAGAGATTGGGTAGTCTAGTGGGGAAATGATAAGCACATGCAGATTGGACACACATGACACCACACAAACGGTATTTCACATGCAGAAACGAAGAGAACGATAACATATAAACATAACAATGTGCGGTACAATAACTAAACACACAAGACATACTATGTCGGTTATGAATTCTTCGAAAGCAGATTGACCAAACGTAAACTCAAGAAACAAACGACAAGATGGTGAAAAACTAAAGAAGTATGCGTTGACAATGTACGTTAAGAAAGCGCTACGATGCACAATAACATAACAAACAAATATTGCTGTTTAGGTACGAATTCATAAGTACGAACTAGTTCAGATACAGATAAGGGTGTAGACCTACCGCCGTTCATGTCGGGGCCCATGTGTAAGGAGTCCTTGTTAAGAACATGTGCTACTCCGGGCAGATCTTCTGAAACACGCAACCTTAAAGCGTAGATACTTTCTGGGATACCGCTTACAAGTTTCCACGATAACTGAATGATATAGCATTTTTTGCTCCGTACTACTAGCTAATAGTTTGTCGCAGACATACTACCAAAACTGACGCTACCAACCTCCCGGAGATTCGCGTTCTTTGGAGCCGGTGGAACTGCTGACTTTGTTGTCCTCACCGGCACCGGGGCCCAGGTGGTTCTGGTTGGGACTGGAGCAGGAGGAGCCGCTAGGGGGACTGCCCAGTCCGGCCACACCTGAAAAAGAAGCATGTTCAGTTGCCTGTTCAATCAGTGTGCTCGCTCTGCGTTGACATTTCATATTTGAACCTTGCCTCTATATGGCTCAGTTATAACAGATCTGAAATGCGATCATGCTGTCTATTCGACATGACGTCACAATAAGCGTTTGTGGCTAACGGTCCACAGAAAACCATCACAAAAGATGCTGCGGCCGATTGTCGCAACCGGCCGATCGAATATGTACCACACAAACCGCAACCCGGAGGATAGTCTCCGACTCTCTGCTCACTGCTGGTCTGTACCGTGCCCATTTTAAAAATACATTTCGCAGTCCCCATTAGACCTGCGCTAAACCGTGATTCCAACCATCTCGTAAGTCGGGATCACTGTCAAATTACCGGGCTTTTCCAAACGCTTCAAATCACATGAAAAAGTCGTATATTCACCGAAACCACGCCCTCCTTACCATGATGCCCACTGCCGCTGCTCCCCTGACCGGGCCCGCCCATCCCATTTTCCGAGAGGAACTCATCCAGGTCCATGTACTCGGACTTGAAATCATGCGGTCCCGGCCCGACAGAGGCCATGGCCGACGTCGGCCAGCCGGGCTCCCAGATGCTCGGCCCGAATAAGGCCTGCCCGGCCGCCGGCTCAAA